>VZTB01014851.1:617045-710168 GCA_013397245.1 Thryothorus ludovicianus | reverse complement strand
CCCCCCCGGCACCGCCCGTGCCCCGGCTCCGCCGGCCGGCGGCGGGACAGTAACTGCTTCTGGTTTGAATGGTGTGGTTTAGGGCAGGGCTTGCGCAGAGCTCATTTCCAAAAATGGTAACGTTCGGTCCTTTTTTATACCGAAAGGGTGGCAGTGGGGAGGGGAGCTCAGGAGGAGCTCCAGCCTCGCCGCTCGTTAGTTATATATTTTTTTTTCCCCCTCCTCTTTTAAACCAAAAGCATCCTGTATTAGATCACTCAGGAATCCTAATCCCCGAAACATTTCCGTTTGAGTCACTCTATCAGAAAAGCAGAATTTGGAACAGTACTCATGCTGGCATGGCAAGGATGGCAAGGGGCGCTTCGGGGTGCAGCAGGCTCCCGTCGGCTTCGCAGCCAGTCACTCATTCTCTTAGGGCTCGTGTTTGGGATCGTGCCTTGCTCTCCCCTTTCTGTGAGCAGGCGGAAGAATCCCAGACCTTCCATGAGAGGGGGGATGATACTGCTTTTTTATGCACAAATGATATATTAACATATATAATTTAGCCTGAGGTGGCTTTCTGTAGAATTGGGAAGGAGAGCACAACAATGAGAACATGTTTATTCCTCTTTAACCCTTCTCCTCTTCCCCTCCTCCACTTCCAGATCAAAGGTTTTCAGGTTTTCCTGTTCAGAGCTATCTGAAATGGTGCCGCTGAGAAGTTTTTCCCCTGGAGTCTGATGAGTTAATTGAAGGTGATAGCTGTAGAGCGTCTGTCAGTGGTTTCCTTGCTCAGGGACTTGAGTGCCCAGAGCAGACAGCATGAGAACTAAAGTATACAAACCAGGGCATTTCCTGGAGAAAGGGTTGGTAGCGTGTGAGGTTATATTTTGGCAAAGGAAAAGCGAGGAATGCAGTCTTGGTCTGGGCTATGAGTGCTGGACGGCTTATCGGAAGTCAGAGCTTTATTCCTTTGAGGAGGGAAGTTTCTTCCTTTTCAAAAGATCTGCCTGGCTGTAGTTTCTCTTTCCAGTCCTATGCCTGTATCTGGCCAATACATCTAGAAAGAGCTATTGGGGCCCAGAGCAAGATTGCCAGCCTTGCTGATGGGCTGTAAAGGGAAATTATTGTCATGCTGTGGGGTTTTTTGCCTTTTATGGTGCAGAGTGAGGTAAAATACTTTACATGTAGGGGGGCCCTGATTCGATTGGCAGAAGCAGGAGTGGAACCTTTGGATTCAAAGGAAGTCTTAAACCCAAGGTTGTTGTAAATGTCATGCTCTTTTAGTATTATTACCTCCTTCTAGGAGATTTTAAGTCCTCTTGGTCCTATCACAAGAGGGTGATAGAGAGCTGTTCTGTTAACGTGGGTTACTTGTGCAGAGGGAAGTCAAGAGGGAGTTTTAAGTAATGAAAGCCAAGTTCTTGTGCTGGTCAACAGCTACCAGTTGAATTTGGTGGTGCTGCAAGTCACTGTCCAGCTTGCTGGACTGGAAGACTGTATAGTTAAGTGTGTGTGTCGCTGGTGATGGGATCAGTTTGTTGTTTCTCTTTCTGCTGATGAACAGCTGAAGCTGTTCCCTTCTGCAGTGGGTGCAAGCTCAGTTTTATGGTGACCCACCCTTCTGGTGTCTTTAGTTAAGAGGATCACTTCTGGGAGTGATGGCTCTTCCCAGTTGCAGCCCATCAGGCCAGTATCCCCTCAGAGGGGTTGGTGATTGGACCCCAGCCTGAGCAGGCTGGGCAGATATTGAAGGACAGTCTTGCTCTTCTTCTGGAGGTCTGAATGTGACCAAAGGCCCTGCTGGGGTCTTGGGGCTTGCTTCCTTCAGATGTATGGAGGTAACAGTATCTACCAAGCAAAAACGTGTGAAGCGTGATGTAGTAAAACTATCAATCCTTCTTACCTGTGAAATGAAATCACTGCAGCAATTAAAGTTAAATGTTCAGTACAGTACATGTTGGTTAATAGCTTGCTGAGATGAATAGGAGAGATTCATGCCTACTAAGTATTCCTGTAGATTCTTTTCAGGCTCCATCTTTTCTTGTTGACTCACATGTTTTAGGTTTTTCTTCACCGAAGTCTGATTTAAATACTAGTGGTTATTGTCATTATTATTATTTATAACACTGAGGCCAGCTGGTGAGACAGACTTGAAACTTGGGCCCTCTCTGAGAGCAAGGACAGCCTGTCTAAAGTGGCATGGCTAGTAGTGTAACAAGAAAATGTCTATGCAAGAAGTGTCTGTGTCTTGCCAGCTGTTTCCAGCCCAGCCCCTCATGTCCTTGCTCAGTAAGGCTGTGGATCGCTGTGCCACATTGCTGTCCTGCCAGACTTTGTGCAGCTGAGACTAATTGAGACTTGGGAAGAGAGCAGTCTAGCAATGTTACTCAGATATGAATTAAGTCCAGCTCCCCTTCTCCTGGCTTCATGGGCTCTGCACAACACACAGCACACACGAGAAGTGGGAAATCTACTGAATTTCGGTAACATCTTCTATAGGAGCATTATAGGGACAAATTTGCTGAGCTTTCGGGAGCTGGTTTGCAGGTTTCCCACCTGTGCTGAGACAGATGTTACAGCCTTTGCTGTCTGGAATGGTGCTTTGAAATGGATAAATAGGCAAACTGCAGAATGAATTTCTTATTTGGAGGATGAAAGTTTGCCTCTTGAATATGATACAGTGGAGAAGTACTGGTTTCATACCTCTTCTTACCTGCCCCTTCCTGTGAAGCTGCTGTTTTACAATGTAGGGATAAAGTGGCAGTTCCTGGGAGGAAAGCACATTCCATGTGAAGTCAATTCTTCCATGTCTATCAGAAGTGATTTGCTAAGAGGTTTCAAAGAGCTTGTCGCAGCATTGCTATTCTTAAGAGCGAAAAAAAAATATGTTGTGCAGAACAAATTCAGCTGCTTTTCACCTGTTATAAGCCTCTACACATTCTTTTGTGCAGGAGCAGGGGGTCTTTTCTGGGGATTAAAATACTTTCTCCTTTGAACTACATCTTAGTAGTTTGAACTGTTGAACTCATCTCAGCAGTGTCTTCTAACAGCCTTTTTTTTTTTTATCCTCTGCCTTCTCTTCTTTCCTGTCTGGAGTCAAGCCTCAAAGTAGCCCTAGCCAAGGCATAACAAGATTGATCCTGCAGTTTTCCAGATTTGTAAAGCAAAACTTGCTGAAATCTACTGCAATGGACTCACCTAGCTGTCAAGATAGACAAGCTTGCTTAGTAAAAAGTACATATGTGGGTGTTTAGTGGCCAAGAGGTTGTCACTTGTGCCCACAAGGACATTTTTGCCTCCTGATGACATGTTACCAGCTGCAGCATTCCAGGTTTTACTGGTGGGCTGTTGAAGGAACTGGGTTTGGTGTGAGGGACTAGGTGAACTGGTTGGTGTTCAGCATGACTGGCTCATCTTCAGATGAGGTGAAGGGTGATGGTGAGAAGGACAATCTCTGGCCACTGTCTCCTTGGTGTCAGGAACAACACTGGGGTGAAGCTGGATTTGTTTGGGGGTGCTGGTAGGGGTCAGCCTTCAGGTTCTGCATACTAGCAGGGTCTCGTGGGCCATTCTCATTTAATGAGCTCGTTGCTCAAGGTACATCTCATTCAGGTTTATTTTAAAATCTGCCTGAAGCAACTTGTCTCAACTGTAGAGCTGGCAGAGAAACTTTAAATGCCAAATTGCGTTTTGACCTGACAACTACTTTCTTAGGAGTAGGAAGCAGTGTTCATTTGCAGTGTATAGAAGATACCATATGCAACTTTAATGCTCTAAGGAATTATAATGCTTGTCTTTATTTAAATAAAAAAATTATGAAAAAATCAAACTGATAAAATTAATGTGCCTTATGCTTTATCCACTGCTGCTCTGCCTTGCCACGCTGGCGTCTCTGACAGTGTGGTAGTAAATGATATCTCTGGCTTAGAGAACTGGACTGGTCAGATTTATGGTGCTGCAGAAGCAGTGATAGCACAGACTTTGGTAGCACCTTTTCTGTGCCAAAGCAGTGCTTACTAAGTACAGTTGTTCATGAACTTACAGAAATTTCCTGTTAGAAACCCAAGTCTCCTTAAACCTCTTTTACTACTCTGTGCCATGCACTGCATGTAAAAATATGCATAAATACAAGGGTAAAAAAAAAAGCCATGGGTCTCATGGCCCTACTGTGTCTGCATCCCGCAGGCCTTACTGCTCTTAGGATTTTAATTTTGCTGTTCTAATCACCTCTCTGAGGTGCAGTTGTTAATGATAGAAAGTACCCATTAAATAGGGTCATCATGCAAACCCCACCTCCAAGCCTGCTGGTAAGCATGCTTCAATTGGGTGGTATGAGTGTGACTGTCATCTCTGACAAAATGTAAAAGCTGCAATCATAGTTTCCTTTTCTCTTGGATTGAATGTTCTCTTGTCCAGATAGGGTCTGTTTTGAGAAAGGTATCTAGGCTTCCAGAAAGCTCCTGTTATCATAGCTGCTATAGACCCATGAAAAGGTGCGATATCACTTCTAAACTGAAATTTGCTAAAATTTCTTTCAGTGCCATCATAGATTCAGCCATGAGGTAAATAAATGTGCATTGTTGATTAATGCACTGCTCTAGGTTGCTTTGCTGCTGCTGTGACACTGCGTAGTACTCTGTGTGTGCCATAGCAAGGGATGGTCCTTGCATGGTCTTCACAATGTGGATGTGCTGCAGGGAAGGTGGCCCTGATGCACCTGAGTATCCTATGTGGTTTATTTCACACTTACCAGTGTTGATACAGAAGCAGAGTGGTGAATTTTGTAAGGATGCTTGCTCAGCTGCTCTTTTGCAGGCAGGTAATATAGGTCACCAGCTATCTTCCCGTCTTTCAGATCAAGCTTTTGTTGTTTAACATAAGTAGCTTATTGCCAGATACTTTTCAAAACATTAAACTCAAAAGTTGCTGTAGGGAACTCTGGAATTATCTGGCTTTGTAGATCAGTTATTTGTCCTTGAGTCTGGGAGCTGCCTCATACTTTCTGTGATCAGGTTTCGTCAGGATGTGCGTGTTTGGTTTTTTTAACAAGAACATTATTATTCATTGTAACCTCATGGTGGATGATGAATGAGGCATGTGCGTTTTGCTGTGACTTAACCCTCCTATTCAGAATCCTGTGTAAGGAGGGAGTCTAAGGAGGAAGCAGGCATGGGTTAAAAAGGAGTCTGTATATTCTTTCAGGGGGAGTCTGTAACAGATCCCAAGGATCAGTTTATGAGAACATGGTCCTCACCAATCTGTACTGAGCTTACTCTTCCAGTCCTCTGGGGAAGGATGAAACACCTCAAAGGCATCCAGCTACCAGCGCAGTGATGTAAAGCATGTCTGTCTGGGGAATTTCTTGCTAACTGCTTCAGGCAACCAGTTTAAATTCTTGTGCATGTGATTTAGTAATGACATTTCTTCAATGCATTGAGTGCAAAGGCTATAGAGGATAACAGTGTTTTGTGCCCTGACCACTTGCAGTGCTCATAGCTTGAGGCATGTGGCATGCTACTTAGGGCATCCTTAAATAGAAGCTGTTTGGAAACCAGTTTTGTTGCGTGTCCACTGAGAACTTGTTCCCTTGTGTCCCCTCTTTTGTATGAGAAGGTGTTGTCTGTGTATAATTCAAGTATAACTAGGTGGTAACTAGAATGTGTGACAGTAAACCTGTTTGGTACAAGTGTTCATGAATACTGGAATGGCACTTTGAGAAACTGTGTATGTTACAGTGGTGACCCAGTGAATTGGACCCATTCTTCTTAGCCCTGAAGTCCCAGCTGCTCCTGCTGTAGGCACTTTGCTCTTCTCATGTGTGCTGTGTGAGAGGTGCAGCTCTCATGTACCGTCCAGTGGAGGAGGATCAGGGTTCAGTTGGCCAGCCAGTTTGTGAGCCTGTGTGCTTCTCTGTGGCACCTCACTGGAATCCACTAAAAACATTGACCTGGAGAGTTCTTAAGGATGGCACAAACAGCAGTGACGGAGATGGTGAAAACTTGCATGGCTGTGCTGGTGAATGACTGAGAGTATTTTCCATCTGGCTGTGGATTATCACTGTTGTGCCTGACACTTGGGCTGTTCTCTGGGGTGTGCTTATGCTATTGGAGAATGGCTGTGCTCTTTCTGACAATGAGGTGCAGAAAGCAGTCAGTGTAGAAAAGAGGCTGGAGAACTGTCTAGGGAAACATTGGGAAGCTGCAAAAATACAACATACAATGGATTGGTCTCACTTTAATGTCTTGTGTCGGCCCCAGGGGCTTGCTGGATGTATTGCTGTTTTGTACAGTCTAAGAAGTGGTGTTTGAAGAGGATAGAAGACGGTGAAACAGTTTTCTCTACTTCTGTATGAGAATATAGAACTGATTTCTTGCCATGTGTGACTGTTGGAATCATGATGATTATCATAAGGAATATGCTTAGCATGACTTCTACAAGTCTTCTACAGCAATGTAAAACCCTGTTATCCCATCAAAGCAATATGTGAACTGTGCTTGAAGGGGTGAGTGCAGGTGTAATATGGTTGACAATTGCCAGGGTAGGAAAAACATAACCTCAGCAAGAAAGGCAGTCACCTTTTCTACATAGAGACATACCATTTGCTCTAACTCTGGGATTTTGAGGCTGAAGCATTGTTCCTCAGAGATTGAATCCGTGGGGATCAGTTGGTGAAGAGTGGTGAGCTAGACTTGTCAGCAGCAGTGCTGTCTGTCTGTCTGTTAGTCATGCCAGAAAAGCCTTCTGTTGAAGTTCGTAGAACCACCCACCACTTCTTTTTGACCTTGGAATATGAGACTGACATAGAGTTTCCCAGTAGTCACTCAGATCCCTGAGACAGAACTGGGAACTTCTTGGGCTGATCCAAAAATGCCTAGGTGACCACAGACACTAGAATGAAAATGATTAATTTAAAAATTAATTAATAATACAATTAATTAAATTACTTCCAGTTCCCTTCCTGCCATTGCCTTCCCTGCTCTCATTCGCCTACTGTATAAGAGCAGAACTTGGTCATAACATGTGGTGTGGCCTGGTGCCAGTTTAACCTCTTGGCTCCCTATTAGGCAGTAAAGCAGAACCATTTTTTCCTCATGCTGGTTTCCTGTCATTGTGTCTTTGCCGTTCAGCTGGCAATGAGTGTATCTTACTGGTAAGGGTTGGGTCAGGCCTTTGAGAGACAACACTCATATGTACTGCAGCTTGCTGTCTTCGTGCTTTTACCTGCATTTGTCCTCTCTTACTCTGCTTCCAAATCTATGGCTGCTTTGAAGCACTGCAACATGAATGAGACTCTCCCGAGACATTCTCAACCCTCAGTGTTCTGTAACAGCTCCCATTGGCAGGGCTGGGGTAAGCATGCATAAACAGAGGGGATTTTGGTCTTTTATCCTGATGAGTCTTTGATTTGTCATTCTGTCTATGTAGACTGAAAATGTGTTCAACCCTGTGGTGTGAGAAATGACAGCAAACCTGTCATTTTTCTGTCATATTAGAGCCAAGATGGGAAGTGTTGACAAATGAAAAGACCATGTCTCGGCTACACTCACTGCACTGAACACCACTAGTGTGTGTTTCCCTACCACCTGTCTGTCAGTCAGATTGGAGTGGTTTCAGGTAGGTCTCTGAATACCAGCAATCCAGGGCTACTGGGAGCACCAGTGTGGATAGTTCATAGGCAGGTGGGGCTGCAGGGCAGGCTACTGCTTCAGTAGCAACTTCTTCCACAGGCTCTTAGGTAGCTTATGTGATCTGTGGGAAGGAAAGGATGACTTGGTGGATCAGCTGGTTGCTTCTTTGTCAGTCTACTTGTATTGGCAGTGACTGTGCACTGCTGCAGTGTAGGGCCTGCCCTTCAGGATAGCACAGGTGGGCTCTGCTCATGTCTCCTATGCATGGCCCTCATCTTTCAGAGGGACCCTTGTGTAATCTTGTGTGTCAAACAGCATAGTGTGAATGGGCAACTGGTTTGCTCTGCTCCTTCCATGAACACAGTGCTGTATGGCTGGAGAAATTCCGCACAGAATACTGATGTTTCCTTTTATAATGCTGAGGATGACCCTCATGTCCTACAGAGGTGCTGAACCAAGGCAAATTTTGCAGTAGAGGAAGGACTTCTGCTTTCCATGTCCTTTGGATCAGGCAGCCAGGGCTCTTGCTACTCCTCACTGCAGCATATGACGCTAAGCATTTGCACTTCACTGCTGCTGTAAATGGAAGTTGTGCTGTTACATCTTCCCTGCAGGAGCTAGCCCATAAAGGCCTCTGAGAGATGTGAGAGAGTGGGAGAACCATGTATGGTCTCTGCATCCCAGCTGAGTGCTCTTTTCTTCATCATGGAAAATGATGTATCCATCCTAGAGCCCTGTTTCCTGGCCGGATTCCTTGGCTCTACAGCAGCCAAGTCTCTCTTGCTACCCAAGTACTTATTTACCTGTAATCCCCCTCACTCACTTTACTTAAATCTACCCTTCAGTACATGGTAAGTTAGTTCTGCTACTTAAATGTATTATCGCCAGGAAAACTGTAAAAAGTGACTCCATGGTTGAAAAAAAAGCAAGCTAATTTCTTAACTGCTAAACAGTGCCAAAAAAAGGAGGCCGCTTAAAGCTGTTAAGACCATATCTATGCCAGGCTTTATTGCAACAGAAAATACTTAATTTCCTAAGGAAAACTTTGACCTTAAGCCAAAATCAGTTCCAAAATTTTAAGTGTATTTATGCTTCCGGGTGAGTTTCCTACATGTCTTACCTAATTTGGGAGATGTGGACATCTCCCACTTAGGAAGCAGAGGAGAGCAGTAGCCCAGGTGCAAGCATGTGGTGGTAAGAGGAGTATGTTTGTTCAAACCCCTGCCTTCCCTCTAGCCCTGCTTGCAGTATTGATGTACAAGAGGAGCATCTCCAGAGAAAGCATTGGTCTTGGCCCCACCTGGTTCTGCCAACACAAAGCGAGGGACCCTGTGCTTCGTCAGTGCTTGCTCATCAGGCACCCCTTGGGAGTGGCACTTGCATGCGGCTGTGCTGTGCAGGGAAGGCTGGCTGGGTGTAGTACAGTCATGAACGCCAGTGTTTCAGTCTGTTTCAAAATGCTCAGCATGTGGAAACTTGCTGTTTCCCAAGGGTTTTGTTGGGCCTTTGGGGAGCTCTGGCCAGAGATGAGACTATTTCCAGCTGTGGTGAGCCAAGTGTGAACTCACTCTGGGCAAGATGCCCAGATCCACTGGTTTTCACTTGCCAGAAATTCTCGCCCTTCAGCCAGCGATACCAAGCTTGGTTTCTGCCAGTCCTCTGCTGAAGACCTCTGAAGGGAAAAGAGAACAAGGAGACCAAGCAGAGCAAGATACTGCTGAGGGAGGGCAAGGGGAATAACTGAAGAGCTTGTGCAGGGGGTACAATGGTGGTGTTTTACCACCAAGGGCTGGCTGTTGTTGGTGAAGGCTAGCAAGAGGTGTAGAGACCTGCATTTCCTAGGGTGAGTAAAGATGTAAAAGTGGCTTGTGGTTCTGCAAGGGATTAGCTTTTCTTGGTTAGGCAAAGCCACCTGACCCATAGAGCCAATGGCATACTGATGGTTGGCAGTACCATCAGGGTAGTTGCCTGTGGATGAGTGCTGTTGCCTTTATTGTAGTTTCAGCGCACTGGGGATTTCTTCTGTAAAGTAGGAAATTGCTTTCCTCTTTTGTGAAAAGTGCCCTTCAATGTGGGGAGGCTTTGTAGCTGGTAATCTTGCCTTCCTCGTATCTGGGAGTCTTCTTGCCTTTCTCAGAAAAGGCATGGTGACAAAAAAACTTCATCTTCCTGAGCTGGCAGTCCTTGTTGCAGTGTCTCCTTTAGGACAGGACTTCTTAAAGGGGTCCATTGCTCCAGTTGCAGTTCCCCAGACTGCTCTAGTCAGACTCTTGAAAGAGTGAGGAGGTGTATGTGTCAGGTGTGCAGGGAGCCTCCCTGCCCATTACTTGTATGGATTCCTGGTCCTCCCAATTCTGGCAACAATTGCTAGTGAAAGGAAGTTTCTGTTCTTTTTGGTGATTGCCTTTGACTTTTGGTAGTGTGAGTGATTGCCTTTAGCTGTTTGGTTCAAGCTAGATGTCTCTCTTAAGACTTTCTGAAAGGCCTGTATTCATGACTTGCATGCTGAAACAAAGCATCAGTCATGACACCACGTCAGTAACTTAGCATGCACACACCTGCCTGCATCATGTCTTTTGGGTCCAGTCACAGAGAGGTGCTGGAGCACATGGGATCAGCACATTAACAGAAGACCTTCTGTTCCTGCAAACACACCTCTTCCAACACTGATAATTTTAATGTGACAATATATCATTTAATGACACATTACACAGCTCCTTGCTGTTGCACTGTGTTGCAAATAGCCTGACCAAGCCAGCTACTAACAGCCTCCTACGGGGCGGACTGCTAAAATCTGTTTCTATCCAAAATCCAAAGGAGTATTTCCCTCCCCCTCCTAAAATGGCTTGTTTCTTTAAAGCTGTTAACTGGCCATAATCCAATCATTACTACTGTAATTAGTGAACTGCTTACAGTAATTAAAGCACTTGAAGCAGAATATCCTCTGATTGCAGAGCTTGGAACAACTGCCTGCAGTCCTGTGAGAGGTAGTTACTGCTGGTGGCCCAGAGGTGGGTGCAGGGGACACGGGGCAAGCCTGGCACAGCTGGCACACAGCCCCTTGTGCCAAGCCCCAGCCATGTGGCCCTTCCAGAGCAGGGTATACCTCGAGCCCCATGGATGAGATGGGGCTCGAGGTATACCCTGCTCTGGAAGGGAGATGCTGTGCCTGGCTTAGGGTGGTGATCTGCTGTCAAAAAGGAGCCTTTATTTTGCAAGCTGCAGCAGAAGATGTTGGTGTTGGGTGGAACTCTCAGGGCAGCTGGTGGCATTGAAGGTGTGATGTATTAATACTTAACGTTTGGTTTATACAGAGTAGAAAATCGGTGTTGCAGCAGGCTCAATGTCTTCTTGCTGTCAGAGTACCCTCTTTGTCCCAGTGTGTGGTGCCTAATGCCCTAAGCAATAACTTCATAGGCAAGGCCAAGGGACTTCACCTTCTGGCCCTGCAAATTCATTTCTGCAGGGTTTCCTGGCAGATGCATCCCTCGCTGCTTTCTCCAGCCCCTTCTCTTGGGAGCAATGAGACAGCTTTCCTGAGGGCTTCACCAGCTCTCCGCTTTATACCCTAACAGGAGGGCAGTGTCAGCATGCTTGTCTCTGGCCTTTGTTCCCTTTCCTCACGTTTTCCTCCTGAGATGAAGCCTGTTGTAACTTGAGCTCTTCCTTCGTGCGAGGAGGAGGGCCGTGGTGAGGATCAAGTGTGGGCAGCTTTTGAAATGGCGGGCCCTGCTGGATGAGGAGGAGTGAGGGTAGGTGATGTGCAAGTACAGCAAGCAAAGGCTGTGCAGTGGTAAAATACCTTGGTGCCCAGCTGGCAGGCACGCTGTACTCAGCAGCTGAGGAGAGTATTTGTTAGCAGGATTTGTCCTGTGATGGGGATAGAAAAATGAAAAATCTTTCTGGCCTAAGGAGGAGGTTTTTAAAGAAACACCACCAACAGCAAAACCCAAACCAGAAAACATGACTACTACTGCCACCCTCAAAAAGCCCCCCAAAATAACACAAAACGCATCCATCAAAAACCCACTCCCCTTGCAGGGTTTTCATTTTGCTCTTGAGCAATTCTTGTGCAGTCTCCAGGCTTTATTCCCGTGTGGTGCTGGGCACTAGAGGCAGGTCTGCACCATGACCCCTAGCGCATGAAATGGAGAAAAAGAACTGATGAGAATGAATTTCTTCCATGTGCTCTGCATTTAGCCTAGGAGGGAAGAGATGTTCTTACCCCTTTGGACTCTGTGCATGTTGTCAGCCTCCACCACTGCTGTCCATGTACTTAAATTGTCCTAGAGCTGTATAAAAGGTTGAAAATGTACTTGTTGCCATACAGGTCAGAGTGGGAGGAAGTCCTAGGGTGCCAGTGGCCAGAGATCTATGTGGTGGGTATGGTGATGTGCCAAGATCTCTGTTTCTGAGATCTGTTTCTGGCCTGAGCAGAGTCTGCCTGTTGCCTTGCACTCTTCCTGTGCAGCTGCCTGCATCTTCCTGCACTCTTGCTGGGCTTGTATCCTGCAGGGTACTTGGAGAAAGAGACTGTGTTTCTGCTGTGTTTGTACACCTACCTGCACACAGAACTCTGGTTTGTGAGCGTGGTTCCCACATGATGCAAGGCAACAAATACTGAAAAGATGGTAACTGATTTGAAATTGACCTTAATTTTTGTTGCTTTTGCATGTTACCTTAAGACCACTGTGCTGATTTCAGTACCTCCTATTTGTGATACTTGCATGTAATGCACTTGATTGAAAGAAATGATTTTCAATTCCATGTTCTTCTGCACTACCACCATGTGTTTGAGTTGGTGTTGGTTTTAGGTACTGGTGCAGCCACTGTCAGCCCGCCCTGGTTAAGTGCTACCAAGTGTCTCTTCAGGACCAAGTCTAGTGATGGGCCACTTCAAAGGGGTTCTTTTGTATTTCTGTGATGTTTAGCTTCAGATGTTTGCTTTCATTATGTTGCTGCAAATTTGCAATTATATATCCCTTTCTTCACGCTCTTTCTACTCTTCTAGCGTAGTACAGCAATATTTGATAGTGTGTTTCTGATGTGGGTGTAACCAGAGAATAAAATCACAGCATACTATTTTTTGTTAAATTTTGCTTTGAGTTTAAAGCAATCTTTTAGTACTCCTTGATATCTTTTTCTATCTGTATATCCCTATCCCAAATTCTACCTCCTCCTCTTCCTTTCTTTTCTTGCCTCACCTTCGTTAACAGGCGCTGGGAAGGGCAGTGTGTTCCCATCTTTTTCTGCCATTGTGTTCAGTGATCTCATGTGCTTTGGATTGAAGATTGCTGTTCTGCTTAGGTGAGTTTCTGGCTTTCATGGTCTGATACATTAACAAAATGATATGCTGCTGGAGAGAGCTTTTGAAACATTTGTTAGTAAGATTTTAATAATTACCTTTATCTCTCTCATCCAGAGACTATTTTGTTGGTGTCACTGTCCTTCCAAGGTTATTTGGAAGCCCTCCCACTCTGAGTGGGCTCCAACAGCTCCTGAGCAAGCATTGCTCTGCTTCTGAGTGTGACAGCAGTACGGAGGCTTGAGGTAGAGGAACATTTGCACTGGGCATAGTCAGGCTGTGGGAATTGAAGGTGTATATTCAGGATGCACAGCCATCTAAAGGAGCAGCTCTCTAGGCAAGGAGCAAAGTTCTTCATCAGTGCTATACACAAGTACACAGTAAGAGGTGTCCTGTGGGTAAGTGTGCCTCTGGGAATGAGCATTGTCCTCGTGCTATCATGAAGAGTGAGGCATCTGCAAAGCTCACTGGAGTTTCTGTTCCAGTCTGACCTTCCTGTGTGGTGGATTGGTAATTCATGTTCTCCTATAAACCCTTAACATGGCTTTTTAAGGGTGCTTATTTGTAATGAAGCTGCAGTGCCCAGAACAACCACCACCCTTCTGATCTTAGTATAAAGAGAATAAATAAAAATTATTAACTAGACATACTTGTTTCTGTCATCTGACTGGGATCTAATTTGCCCCCCATTTGCATCTTCCTTTACTTTCCCAAGAAGATATTAGTGGGCAAAGTATTTCACATATGTATATTCAGGATAATGGACTCCAGAGCTCTTAATGTAGTTTATATAGTGCTTATCTCCTTTCTGGCTTGTAAACTTTGCTACTTTTGTAGCCTTACAAAAGGGATGAAAAAATGTATTGTGTAATAGCTGTCTGTAAAGTGAATTCTAGAGAATTTACCAGAGAGTGACATAAAGTATATTCAATTTTACAGTCCCTGATGATTCCAAATACCCGCCAAAATCTTGTTTCGCACCTCATTTGTTTAACTTTAGCATATGCAAGTGAATGTTCTCCCTTCATCCGTTTACTTGGGACAAGACTCACTCCAGATGCAGTTTCACAGTCTTTAGTCCAGTCTGACTGCTTGTCTGTCACTTTTTCTCACTTGGACACACTCATGATCAGTACCTGAATGTGCCATGGAAAAGTGAGTTTTCAGCCAGATCAGAGTTGATCACTGCTGAGCCTAAGGTAAAGAGAAGGAGGTAGCAGGGTGCGGGAAGTGAAGGGTGAGTTCAGAGTGGGACTTAAATGGTGGCTTGTCAATTAAGTGGTCAATGTCAGCTATTAATCCAGTCCCTTTGGAGCTGCAGCAAACGGAGAGCAAATGCCTCCTGGCACCTGAAGGAGCTGGAGGTTTGTGCTTTGTTCCAGGCTTCTGAATACCTTTTGCTGCGTTTGAAAGCAAAGCAATGCTTTCCAACTTTATTTAAGCCCTGCCCAAATTCCTTGAATTTTTGCAGCTTGGTCCAGGTGATAGTTCTAGTTTGCATGTGAAAAGGATCAAGTGTCCACCAACTCTCTATAGGCTGGAATGCAGCTTACAACCTGCCCTCCTGTAGCCATGCAAGATATCTGAGGTGGAGGAAGGGTTTTGAAGTAGGGAATGGAAATGTGCCTGACACAAGTAGTAGCTGTTGGTTCCCTCCCTTGCAAGGCACAGCCTCTACCTTGCCCCCACATTTACTACTTGTGGACTTGAACTGTGACCAAGATGAAAAATCTTAACTGGTGTTAAAATTAATTTACCAAAACAATAAGAGGAAGAAGAGTTAAACCTAGATAGCTCTCCACAGTGAAGGAGCAGCAAGAGAATGAGAAAGGGCTGGAGAGAATCTAATTTAAAAAAAATCTTGACTGGTTTTGATGTGGACATACATACCGGCTCGTCTGTGTTCTGAACATCACATTGCCTGGTCTCCCAAGCACTGGCCCTTGACTGGGATTTGGTGTCTTTGTCACTTTCGAGTCCAGTGTAGTCTCCTGCCTTCTGGAACCAGGTGCATGATGGCTGGTCAAGGAACTGCTGCACAGCAGCTGCTGAGCTGGGAAAGAGGCTGCTGCTGTTGTCTGTGCAGGTGCATTAGCTTCCTCCTGTTAGAGAGGAATCCTGCAGAGGTTGCCAGAGCTCAGTGCAGCTCTCATGAACCCAGTTGCTGAAGCTTTGAGGCAGCAAAGCTGCTCAGCAAGTGCAGTCTTCAGCCCTCCAAGTCTGAAAGCTCAAAACCTGAAGACTTTGCCATGCTGCTTTGCAGAATACCAGACTTCTTCAATGAACAGGGACCAGTAGTCTGATCCCCTGTCTTTAAAAAGGGGCCAGGCTGCTGTTGAGAGCTTGGGGGACACAGGGTTGTGCTGTGGGTTGGCCCCTCATGCCTGGGAGCTGGTGCTTCCCTTTTGGGTTAATACAACAGAGCTGGTTGCTGCTACAGCAGGAATTCCCTGTCAGCAGGGAGATGCTTTGCTGTAGTGCCTCCAGTGATGGGTGCCTGGCTCTTTATCCCTATCCAAGGCATGGTGCTCTGATCTGATCTGCTTTTACTGCCCTGTCACTGTTCATATGAACATCTATTGTTCTGCTAACTGTTGCTTCAAATGTAGTTTGAAGTCAGCAGCATGAGCGTGTCAGGGCTCTGTTCTGAGTTTCCCTGGGTAGAGCTCAACCTACAGCAGTCCTAAATACAGAGAAATCGCACAGAGAGCTGGAGACAGACTCTAAATTATCAGGGTTGTATTCTTAAGCATCAGGAAATCAGGAAAAAAAAATAGTGCTAGAGTAGCCTGCTAAGCAATGCAAGTGGTTTAGCAATTTTGGCAGCTGAGAAGGGAAGAAATAAATTCTAATTCACTTAACAATACCTTACCTGTGTGCAGAAATGAGCTGGCTGGCTCATGGCATGAGAGGCTGTCTAATGTGGAAATGACTAACTTCCTCTGGCAGTACCAGTATGCTGCATAGGATGTAGGAGGTAGGATGTGAGGAGGTCCTGAGCCACTAGTAAGTGTAGGTAGGCTTGTTAAATATCAAGTTAAATTTAATCTGTGAAAACTCTATTTTCTGAGTTGGATTGTCTGATTTCTGCAGGAAGAAAATATTTCCCTTACGAGCACAATGCTGTGTGGCCATCTGACTGTGTAAGAGGAAGTAAGAGTCTTGCAAAGGTTAGGTCCTGCGTGCCTTGATAATAGCATATATGATGCTATGGAAGGGAGGAGAATCCCATGGGAGAAAAGGACTGAAATTCTTTAGTTACTGTCTTCTAGCCTGCTGGTTCAGGTCACTTACTCTTCCCAGCCTGTGTGGGTGCTGCTGTAGGGGTGTGTGGTCATGGCTGTGGCAGCAGTTGGAGCGGGAGCACGGCCAGCAATGCCCTGTGCCGGATGCTTGTGTGGCAGCCGTGGTGTCCCTGGGTGATGGCCAGTACCTGCTGTAGTGTGTAACAATCGTGTGATTGCTTGCTGAGGAAAGGGTTGGGACAGCTATACCCTTGCCCTTCAAGCCCACCCACTGCTTATTCAGCATGTTGGAAGTGGGATTGTTTCTTCCTGGCCCACAGACAAGATCAGCTTGAGCCTTTCGCTGAGGCGTCTTAATTACCCGTACCCTTTTCCCTGTGGAGCTGCACGTAGTGTTGCTTATGCTTGGGTCATAGCAGGGGAGATCACCAAACATCAGATGTCCAGGGGGCTGATTATGGTCAAAATTGCATACATCGTTCTGCAACCTTCTGTTATGTAGATGTGGCTCTTCAGAGGGGACAGCAGCAAGCACCAAGCTGAGGACAAAAGGCCAGTAGGTTTATGGAGACTGTTTTGCTGTTCCCACTGCAGCTTTGTGCTGATATGCAGCTGCCAGCTGGAAGAGGGTTAAGCCCACATATCACATGGCATGATTCTGTTTACTACATATTTCTCATAATCGGGACTGGCATCCAAATCCAGATGATCAGCACTTAACCAAAGACTCTGAAACAATGCGTGTCATGTTTGTATTCTCTGAAGCTATGCAGTCTGCTGTCATTTCTCTTGCAGGGACATGATTCTCCCTGCAGCCTTCAAAGGGAGCTATGGGAGAGCAGAAAATGAACAATTTTATGACGAAGACTGGGTTGGACTGAACTACATTCATCTCAGTCTAAGCTTGAAGCCAGGGGTATTTTGCCAGGAATTGACTTACACCATAATAACTTGATCTCTACCAAAGGAGGTTCTTGCCTTACCCTGGTCTGAGATTAGAGCACTGGTTTGACAGTGACAGTCTGGGAAATGAGACTGTGCCCCTTGGCTTAAGGGTTTGGATGGGTATTGTTCAGTGCTGAGTACAAGCTGTGGTGGTGGAGAATAAGTATAAACTTCATGTTAGTTTTTGAGGTGTGGTTTTGGATAAGAGGAAAGGTGTAATTTCACATCACAGTCTATGTCTTATTCTTGCTATCAGCATGGGCATTACTGTAGCAAACTTCCATGGGGCCCAAGGCAGGTTGTGATTTACCTTTCTATTATTCCTTCTGCACAAGGCAGTTCTCTTTCTTTCTCCTGACAAACTCATCTCTTCACAACACGTGACTTTTCCTTTCTCTGGTGTAGTAGCAGTTTATTTGTAAAGACCTACTTGTCCTCCTTAGCTTCAACACTTGGCAGCAACTTGTATTGTAGCTGTTTCTGAAGATGGATTGCAGAAGTCTGTTTTTCCCCATGCTTCGAAAAGTCTTCTTCCAACCCCCTTCTTTCTGCCTCATCTGAAAAGCCACATCATCATCTGTGGATAAAGTTTACACAAATTAAATGTGGGAGAGGAAGGATGAAGAGGTGTACCTTTTTCCTGTGATGAATCCAATGCTAATGGAAAAAGAATTTCTCTTGACTGTCCTGTTTGTTATTGAGGTCTACCTGCTTAGGGAACTCTTGGGTTGAAGAGAATTAGGAGAGGTTTTCTGATCTAAGCACAAGCTTGAAATAAACCTGCCCATATGTCTGCTAGTATTGTCAGAAGGACTGTCCTTTTCTTTTCTCAACCTCAGAGGCTTTTTACTCCTTTGTACTTCAGGAGGAAAGGAGATGAATTCCTGTTTTCTATTCTGTTGAGTGCTGGCTGTGGCTGCTAATGTATGGTACAGTTTCTTAGCCACAGGTATTAAAAATATAGCGCATTGAGTCTATCTTGAATTGTCTTTTGTTTTGGTCTTACACTGAACTGCACTATTGTAGGAGAAAGAGAAAGCTACTTGAACTTTCAGAAATACTGTTAAATTCCTCTAATTAGGAGAGTTGTGGTAGATGTCTTAGGGTGCTAGCAAGATACCTATTTTCAGTAGATACTGACAGACCTTGTATGGACACTTCTGGAATAAGGTATTTAAGTCTTCTGAAACAAGTGACAGTAAATGTTCCTTGAGTGTACCAAGTTTGACTTCCACCTGGGAACTTGCACTGCTGTGTTATCTGTATCTTATCTTGCCTCACTCAGAAGATTCTTTATTTGAGAAAACAAACAGCAAACCTAATGGCAGCGACCAGGACTGTACATGAACTGCATGTCCTCCATTTCAGTTATCTATTTCTCATCAGTGGTTTGAACCAGACTGAACAGCCATGCATTTTTTTTATGTGTAACCATTAGGACAGTCATCAAAGTGTCAGTTGTGATACTAAGCTGAACTGCAAATGTTTTGCTTAGCAACTGTTGCAAAGGAAAATTGTCAGGCAACAGCAAAATTAGGAATCATGAGTATGGAAGGCATTCTTTGTGGGAGATGAGCTGTGCTCTGACGTGTTATCTGTGACTAAGTGATTTGGCATTTTCTTACACAAACATGTAAGAATATGAGCGTTTATGAACATCAAAGCAAGTTCAGTCTAATCCCCTAGGTCTGCCAATGCTCTCGCTAGCCTGGCTTTCTGTGTATGTAGGTATTTGCAGGCAGTTTACCAATAAAGGGCAGCAAGGTTGAAGAGCTTGACGTGGTGGTAGCTTCTGCTACCAATCCCTGGGCAGCAGTGAAGAATTTGAGTGGCCATCCAACCATGGTAACTGAAGAAAGCTGGTTGGCCTAGTCATTCTCCATCATAAACCCATACTTTTTCCTCTAAAATACATGATGTACTTGAGAGGACCATGACCAATACTGTGTTTGAGATTTCTCTTCTGTGGGATTACACCAAGGTTGATGGTGATGTAAGCATGAGTGTGAATGAGGTACTGGTGTGTCCACTCTTGAGTACAGAGCAGGACAAGGCAAAATGATGAGTGACCCCATCTGGTGTCTGCAGAGGTCCTTGTTCAACAGTACTGGCTGTGGAGCTGGCGGGTGAATCTACAGTGAAGTAGGCTTTAATTTTCTCATGTGTAGGTGTGCATATATTATAGAGAACATTGTGTTCAAAGTCTCCATGAAGGGGACTAATCCAGCAGTCTTTGGGCATAAAGTCTGAAATAAGAAATCGGTACTAAGCTAAACTGCTTTAAGCATTTATGATTAGCAGTGTCTGTGTTCGTGTCTCCTGCCCTTAGTGCTGTAATCCTAACAGGAGGCTGTCTTAGGAGAGGCATATGAGTAGCAGTTGGGTATCGGAATACACATACTGCCAGAGTAAGAGCATTTTCATTAGGTGTTACTTATTCATGGGAGAAGTGATTAAAGGCAAAAGAAACCTACCTTGAACTGGCACATGTGATGTGCCTCAAGTGTGCAGGAGCATTTCTACTGGGTTATATGTGAGAGGGTGCTTGGTACATGTCTTACAGACTAGTTTTCACTTGATTATTAAATTCTGTTTAAAAAAATAGATTAAAAAGTTAGGTAAGGAAGAGTCAAGGTACAGCTTAGTAGAAGTCTGCCTAGATTGCTTGCCCACTCTTGAAGTAGAGGTTTTGTTTTTCCCAGTATCCTGCTGTTGCAGTGAGGTTTTACAGTATTTGCGTTGCCCTTACAGTTTAGGGCTCAGTTGGAACGAGAGCATGCTTTCCTCTGTACCTCCCTCTTCTTCCTTGCCTATCTCAAATGTGTGTCATGTGGCTGGGAGAGTTGCTGTTTTTCTTGGGGAACAGCACAGCTCAAGCAGGATTTATCCAATATGAGAGCTTCCATGTTTGAATCAGGTCATGCAGGAAACTATTGTCAGCAAGGTGTTTGCTTTTTCTGAAATTTGCTTCCTTCCTGAGGTCAGGATATTTCTGCAAGTCCTGTATGTTCTGATGGAAGGATACCAGAGACGGTGTGGAGAGAGGACCCATCATTGTGTTCTGGAATGAGCACTGATGTGCTACTTGCTGTGCTTTGGCCTTGCAGTTATGTCATTCTGTCTGCCCATGTGATTTTGAGTCTTCTTATCAGGAATACTCTTTGTTGCAAGCTTACAAATAAAGGCAGAATCCCTGCTGCCTCATCTTACTCTCAAATGAAATGTCTTGTGTAAATAATTTCCCTTTCCCTGAGCACAGACCTCAAGTTTATCCTTCATATTAGAAGTAGGAGCATCTCCAACCTCATTCCCTGCTGTACCAGTATGGTTTCAGTCATTGTAGTAAAGGATGTATGCTGCTGTGTTACAACTAATGCTGTAGTTGATCCCTCCTGTGTCTGCTGTATCACCATGTATATGAGCATAGTGTGAAACAGGCTCTGGGGATTCTCCAAAGCTACTGGAGAAGGCAGGTGCTGCTGGCAGACACTGGAGAAGCCTGTGCTGTTGTTGCTGACTCTTTTCTCTGCAATTAATAAAAAAGACTCTTCTAAAAAAAAAAAATGCTACTTGGATGCATCTGCTTTTCCAAAGGCTGTGCAGCTGGTGGAAAGTAAATGGTGTCTAACAAGTGAATGGGGGTGTGTAAGCAGGCTCTCTGTATAGCTCCCAGGGCCTCGCAGTGCAGACAAGACAGTTGGTTTAAAGAGAGAAAGTTTGTACAAAGAAGGTGATAAAAACACTGGAAGAGGTTGCTCAGAGAGGTGTTGGATGGAAACATTTAAAGTCAGATTGGATGAGGCTCTGAGCAACCTGATGTAGTTGAGGATGTCCCTACTCATTGCAGGGAGGGTGAACTAGATTAAAGGTCCATTACAGCCTAAATTATTCTGTGATTCTGTGCTTCACAAAAAAAGGTGTGCCTGTTGCCCTTGGGAAAAGTAGTGGTTCCAGCTATCCATTTGCAAGTATAAAGCAGCAGGCATCCTTGTACTTCGTTCTTCCTGACAAGCCAGACTGCAAATGGCTTCCTGTGGTCAGGAGCCACATCTGAGAGTTTCAAAGGCAGTATATGCTGGTCAGGGACCTTGCAGCTAAAAGAGCGTACATTTCAGATGAGATCAGAGCTTACTAGGAAGAAAAAAAAAAAAAAATCTGTCGAAGGGTGTGAGCTAGAGATATGATTGCAGGCATACTCAGTCTAAGCAAATAATGTGTTGTGATGGCTCACACTGGTTTTGATGCCCTCTTTTGTGGGGGAAGCTGAAGCACTAGCTTTTGAAGCAGCCCAGTTCTGATGTCCACCCAGAATTTCTATCTTCATAAGACTATTTCATAACTTGCCATACACAAGGTAAGAAAGTACCCCATGCTTTGAATGGTTTCACTTCTGTGTATGAGAGTAGGGCACCTCCCCATGCTGACTAGGAAACCACTATTGTCACTATTGTCACTGGTAGTTAATATGCAACCATAATGTCCACAGAGAGTCTAGGTTTCCACAATTATTTCTGTACCTTGACAATGTATTTTCCAAGAGTGGCAAGGGAGGGGCAGGAAAGGAGAGATTTCCTTTGTATTGCCTTAAAAGAGCTAAGCAAACTAACTGTAAGCCACAGAATATTGATCTGACCTTCACTTAAATCAAACTCTACATAAAATCTGCTGTAAATATATGGAACAATTGCTGCATAATTCTATCCTGCTCTTTCCTACTGAACTGTAAAACAGAAGTACATTAAACACCTCCTATGATTTAAGGAGTTTGCTTACAAAAATGTTTTGTTCCTGCTGTCTCATTGAGCAGGTTCAGGACCTTACTGTGCTCTGCATGCAGGCTCAGCACGAGCAGAGTGCTCTTACTGTGATGTCCATAATTTTTGTTCATATTGTTCTTTTCTCACCTGTACTTGTAGTCTCACGTGTTGGATATTGCTGTTTAAGGGAATGAGTTTGTGCTCTTCCCTGTTTTGTCCTAGTTTATTTTGAGTTAATTTAGGATCCAGTAAGATGTTTGTGAAGTTCCAATACAGCTGAATCCTTGGGGAATTATCACCTGTGACTTTCTTTGTCATTATGTTGCATAGTTGTCTTCGATTGAATCTAGTTCTTCACAGCTAGGCTTTATAAACCAAAATATGTTTACACCTTACTGATCATCTTCTTTTTCTCTATCACCAGTAATTACATCAGGTGATATTTGCATTTATATGAGATTTTTGTGTAACCCCCTAGTTAGTTCTCTCCACAATGGCGACTGGCCACTTTATGCTTTCATTTTCCATCCTCTAGCTAGTTTATATTCCAGAAGAGCTGTTTCCCAGTGAAAAGGCAATTCTGTAATGGGGAAAATCTGTCAAAAGTTGGGCAACAAAGAGGAAAGGTGCGAGCTGCATCTCATTTCTAGAAGTGTGGCAGGATGTGACGAGCCAAATAGGTTTGTTCCTTACCTAGACACCAGCACACACAGGCAGGTAGGGAGCCAGGATTCGTTAGTACTGCTGCTTCCTGAATGACTCCATATCAAAGAACAAATAGGTTAATATTTAACTTTGTGGATGAGGCATTACTTTTCAAGAAGAGCTGAAATTCAATCAGAAATTGAATACAACAGTATGTAGGAAAATGTGCAATAGCATTATTTTGCATCTTTCAAGAATGGCACGTTGTCTGTTTCGTTACTAGTAATTTGAGTTGCCAAGGACAGCCGACATTTAGAAGTGGTCAGTGGCTAGGGCAGCTTCCTGGAAAAAAGCCCTGCTGATAACCAAAGCAGCTGTGGGTTTTGATAGCCCAGCAAAGGGAAGAGAAGCCAGGGCCACAGCTTCCATGATGCTTCCATTGAATTCCATTTTAATGATTAGCCATGATCACTTAAAGCCTTCACTAAGCAGGTGGCGTTGACTTCATGCCTGTGGCAGGTGCAGTCACTGTGGTAGCTGGCACACTGGAGTGCCATGGTGGTAGTGCAGGTGGAGCCCATTGTCTGGAGGGGCACTGCCCTTTGGCTCTTGTCCTCTCCTGCCCTTTGCCATGAGACAGTATGTTCTGAAGCAATAGGTTTCCATTCCTTTGCCTGGCAGGCAAGGCCTGTGATTGGATAGCCATCATTTTGGTCGCCTGGCTGGAAGGCTGGTGGATTGTCCTTGGTGCTGCAGCTTAACTAGCTTCTTGGTGGGGCTCTCTTTGTGTTCATTGGGTCTGGCACAGTTTTTAAAAGCAAGTACAAAACACTTAATCTAAGTGGGAATTAAACTCCTATGTTGATTCTGCCACATCACTCTTCAGAAGATAAAGACCTGAAGTACAATTTATCTCAAGGAGGAGGAAGCTTTTCTAGGGCCATAATTTCAAGATTCCATTTGTTCTCAGGTGAAAGGATAAAGAAGCTGTGAGGGCTCCTGGCCAAGTGGTTGGAAAGCCAGGTCTCAGCCTTCAAGACTTTGTGAAGAACACATGTTTTTTGGGGTGGTGGAAGTGCATGGAGGGTTACTGAGTTCTCTGTTAAATTCATGGAAGAGTAGCATACAGGCCCTTTAAGAATAAATTGGCAAAAGAAGAGCTCAGTATTTAAATTTAGTGCAGACGAAGAGGGAAAAAATTCCCTACAGCATCTGGTTTATATTACTGCACTCTGCCTCAGTAGAGGGTGTGTTTACAGTAAAGCTCTCTGGTGCATAACACGGGGGGTGCTCCAACTGTTTGTTTCTGGGGAGCTCTGATCTGAGGGTATGCTTTGCAGCCATCTCCATGTCTTTCCTTTGGCCTCTAACTAATCCCATCTCAGCTGTGGGCAGAGTGGAGGGTTGGCCTTTTGGGGCTGAGATGTCTGAGCACAGCACTCCAGCTTTTAGAGTTCTCTAGTATTGCTTCTTATTGTAGCTTCTTCCCATTTTGCTCAGCCTAGAAATGGAAGCAAATATAAAAACCCTTGTAACAAATTTATGCGGTGTATTACCAGTGACTACGTACAAAGACTAGAATTGCTGATGTGTCTGTGTTCCAGCTGTTTTAATGCTTTGAATAGAGCTGGTCACTTTGGATTTTTCTAAATGCAAGTTTGAAGCTCAGTGTGGGAGGTGGAAAGAACAGAAGGATGGCTGGGCTTTAGTTGTGGTGGAATTTCTATTTTGTGTGTATGTGTTTTGTTTATTAAAGTGTGGTTTGTGGTCTCTGAGCAGTTTCAGCAGAGCCCAGTGCCAAAGGGAAACCTGAACGAGTAGCAGTAGTGGGGTGAGCTGCTCATCAGAATGTAGCAGTTTTGCGTAAGAAGTGCTTTACAGAGATGTGTGGACACAACCTGTGCAAATGCTCACCTCCACCAGTAGCTTGTACATCCTGTAGAGTGTCTCCCTAAGGACTGACTGCACCTGTGGTCATGAATGCTGTAAATGTACAGCTGGACTCACAGTGAGCTCCTGTGCTCTGTTTGATAGACAGGGAGGTTAAAAATTAATTTGATTTACATATCATCTGATAATGTATCTCATATTGCAGGATTTCATTATGTTCAAGGCTAAAATACAAATTTTTTTTTAGGTGGAAGAATATTTCCTTGCCCACAGAGCTAGTGATCCTTTCAGTGTCTGCTACTTGAAACTTTTGGGAATAAATGCCATATGTTTCCAGGCAGAAGGAAGAAAAATGGAAAATTCTATATTTATGCTCATGTATCGTAAAGATTTTTCATATGGTCATTCTCTCCAGCTGCTGCTGGACTGAAGGCTGTGCCACTACTGCCAGACTGAGATTAACACTTGTAACACAACAGTCTTCACTCAGCTATTTTTGCAATTTCTCTCGTGCAAGAAAACACAAAACTAGAGCCCATCTCCCCTTTTTTCTCCTCCTGTTCCAGAACGAGTCAGTGGCAGTTAAAATCTTGCCATTTCCATCACCTCCTCTCTAAACAGTAGCAGAGGCAAATAATCGTTAGTCTTTGCCTGACCCTGTTCAAATTGGTCACCTCAACTGTTCATCATTATCACCCTACAGGTGAACTGAAACTTAAACCCTACTGTTGCTTCTCTGGCCTCCTTTTTCAACAAACCACTGTCTTGTGAGCTGCCATGATCCCAGCCTGCTGTCACTGCAGTGAGGAACTGCATGGTCGATGGCAAAACTGGCAGTGCTGTGTGTGTGCCCTGTTCCGTGACCATGTTTTGGGGAATGTATAGGGGATCAATCACCAATTCCTCAGTTGTGTCTGTGAGGTGGTTTCCATGGGGAGTTGCATCTCCCATGATGTGCACCCATTAAACCCCAGTAAAGTACCATCCTGCTGGGTAGCTTATTGTGGACAGTGCCTTTAAACAAGCTCCTGCAGAGCACAAGAAGGTGGGAGCGTGAAGCATCTGATCTATAGTTCCCAAAAGACATCACAGTTCCACTGCTAGAACAAAATTCTGCAACTTGTTGCAAAATATTTTTATTATATGCAGCCTTGCAGTAAATAGGCCCTTTTCTGTAGAGCAGAAAAAAGCCCAAATTGTCAGAGCCATCCTGAAACTCGCTTCTCTGAAAATGGGGAATTTGCAGCATCAATTGGGAACACTCACAATTTAACAAGAAAGTATATGGGAGTCCGGTTAGGTTTGAAATGGAGCTACAGTAAGGACGGGAAAATACTAACAAATAATGTAAAGTTGCCTGTAAAAAATTGCTTTTAACCTTGGTTCTGCTGGGATTTCACTCTTCCATTTTTGCTGTTTTCTAAGATATTTGCATTAATGCACAGTAACTTGAGACATTTGTCATGGCAAATAAGAATTATTCCAATCCTCTTTTTTCCAGCGTAAAGCTGGTTTAAGAAAAAAAAAAGGTTATCTAGTGCTTTTTATTAGGAATTGCTAACACACTATAAACTCAGAGGTACACTCATTTTCCTTGATGAAAATAGATTATTTTTCTTCTTTCAGTCCTCTGCCCATCTGAAGGCTCCTCTTCGTGAGGGAAAATATTGGAGATTTTTCTCCTATTCCTTAACTGAGCTAACATTTTCATACCCAAAATGATGCCTCCTATGGTCTACTGCACCTTTTATACCAACGGCCTTTCTATAAATGGAAAGGCTTTGGATATGTGTGGAGCATAGTAAGAAAAAAAACCAGCATAGTTCTGGCACTCACCATCCAGTTTACATCATATGTCCTCTCTTGTGGTGAGCTCTTTGACCTCATCTAGAAATGAGAAAATGCAAGAATTTGAATGTGTCTGTGGCTAGCACTTAAATCTCAGTGTGTCCTCAGCCATTGGAGTTGAAACAGATTCAGCTCCTGCATTCAAATATTTCATGTGCTTTCCTGACTGCCGTGTGTGCCAATTTCCCAAGCCAGACACAGTAGAGTGGTGTTAGTGACACAAGTTACATTTGGGCTTGTCACATCTTTTCAGATGGTGTCCGTGGTGCAGAGCATGACTTTAACAGAAGGCAGTCCTGGACTGGTCCCCAAGTCCTCACCAGTCAATGGCCATGTCTGTTTGCCCAGGGCATCGATGCTGAGACTTGTCTCCTCTGTCCCTTTGTTCTCTGTCTCTCAGAGAGCATAGTTTGAAGCCTCCAGCATTTTGACATGGAAAAATAAAAAAGAGTAAACATTTCCTGATGGGCTGAACTGGCTGGTTAGCAGTGTTTTCCTCCCAGTTCCTTCTGCAGTGTGTTTCCTGCTATGTTCCTTTAGGCTTTCCTGTCATCATGACGGTGAAAATCTTGCTGCTAGGCTTAAAAAGAGATCAATTTTTCCCCAATAGTATCTGGTAGAGTGTTTTGCGTGACTGCTTTTAAATAACGCAGCAGCTCCTTACGGCCCCTTTGGATGTGGTTAGAGTCATCAGATTTTTTTCTGTCATTCTGCCACTCTCCCCCACAGTGCAGGGCCTGAACTCAACTCTCAGCAGTCAGTGGAAACATTCTCCTTGGTAGCCTTTGGGTTGAGTCCAGAAAGTTTGCTGCCTTTCCCAGGCTTTACCTACAGCAGTTATTCTAACAAGCTCAACACCCTCCCAAAGTATTGCAGATCCCTGGTGCATGTGCCTTTAAATGTTGCTTCCGTTTTTTCCTTTTTGTAAAAGTTTTGGAAACTTAGACTATAAACCCATAGCACAACCTTTTAAAACAGCAAACAATACTAATAGATATTAGCTCAGAGCTACTGTGCTACTAAGAAGGGGAACTGCCTTTGCTAATGGTTCAGATTAAATAAAAGATCAAAGAAACACAAAAACAAAAATACCCAACAAACTGGAATGCTTCTCTTTTGCTTTTAATCCTTGGTATCAGTCCCACATCTGACTGATTTAGATAGTGTTTCTAGCTTTGATAAACTACATAAACAATCTCAAGACAATATAATTAAGATAAAAATAGATAAAAATACAAGGTTTTGCTCATGAGATCCAGAAAGTCTTTAAAGATTGCGTCCCGTTAAAGTTAAGTATATTCTCCTTGGATTCCCAGCCTGAATTTTTGGTGGCTGTGGACAGGGCCAAGGAGCGTTAGTTTGGAGCAGAGATATGGGAGAGTGCAGTGCTGTCCTCAGCCAGGTGTTATGCTGGGTGAGTCAGTGTTGCCTCCATCTCTCTTAATACAATTGCTGCTCTCTTGGGATGTCTGAAACATTGAACCACAGCGGTCTGGAACAAGACTCCTGCTGTAATTATGCCCTATCATTTTTAATCTTCAACTGCCCTTTTTTTCTTACTTTGTTTTAAGATCTGCATCCTGGTCTGAACACAGCATGCTGGGAAGATGTGAACACCCCTTCTTTGCTCCATTGTACTACTGAGCCTCAGTTTCCTTGTTTGCTGGGTCCTGATCTCTGCAGGAGACTGTGCCCTGGATGGCTTTTCCATCTCCTCTGTTAGATAGCCATTGCTAAGATGTGCTCTACTACCACCAGAGTTTCTGGTACCTTGGCTTAGATGCTCTGCACTGTTTTTCACTGTGCTGTACAGGTGTACTCACACTTGGCACAGACCACTCAAAGCACACCTCAGTACCAGTCAGGACTGTATTTACTGCAAGATAGGAGATCCCATCACTTGCAGTGCATGTGGTGGTAAGTCAGTGCTAGAAGCTTGCAGTGGCATGCAGATGCCTTGGGACCCATGAAGATACTCGCTAATTAGACCCCTCCTCAGGCTGTGATGTTCACTGAGAAAGAATTTGCTATTTAGTGCTGTGGTAGAGAGTTTAAATCCTGTTGTATTCTACTCTTAGATGACATATTCGTACCTAAGCAGAGAATATGTCTTAAGATTCCAGAAAAGACCATCTTCGTAATCTGACCACCCATAGTAGCATTTGTACTTTTGGTATACAATTAAAAGTAAGTGATGATGCAATTCAATTTTAAATGTGTCCGTTCCTTTAATAAATACTTGTCCCCACAACCACAGAACACAGAGACATTGATCTATGTAATTTTTTGTTGTTATTAGTTGTTTTGTTTAAACTGTAGGTGAAAAAAACGTTGAACTTACAACTGCGCAAATATGTGAGGCCACCTAAGAGTTAAAGCCTGGTAGGCAAAATTCCTGTGGTTGACTCCCAGTAATTCACTGAGGATCTGAACATCCTGACACTGCTTGTCTGTGCACTTTTGAAGGCCTGGAGGTTCAATTAGACACAGAGTGGACCCACTGGAAAGCTTGTGCCACACTAAAGACTTGCCTTCTCTTCATGCTTGAGAAAGTGTAGCTCTCAGTCCCATCCCAATTGTCTGTGCTGGCTTTACAGAAGTAATAGCAGTAAAAGGTGGCAACTCCTGCTGCTCTGTTTGTGTGAATGAAAGGAGCACATCTCCTTGGAGGTAGATGGAGGAACAGTTCCATCTTCTCAGTCTGTTGTTCTGTGTTGCCAGGGTGCAGATGGGAGGAAGAAGGGGTGCTCAGGAGGTCTGTTTTCAGGGTTCTGAGGACTCAGTTCTGTATTTTCTATTTTAGAAGACATTTACTGCTCCCATAGGTTAGCAGTGAGACTTTTTTACAGTGCCTTTATGTAAACATTCAGTATCTTGTCTTCCCCAGATCAGTTAAATCCTTTTATCCAACAATAGATATGACATTCCCTGCTCTGACCTGACATTTTATTTATTCTGGAATGGCTGATGGATCTCCATGCAGCTCTCACAGAGACTCAATTATCTTATGTTTGAGTAATGGCAATTCTTTTTTTTTCTCCTCCATGAAGCAATCCAATCACACTTGCCCAAACAGCGGCAGCAATAATTTTTGTCATCCATCACTTTTAAACATGCCTTTCAGTTCATGTCTCTTCAGTAGCATCCCTTTCTTCATCTTATTAAATGTGAGGTACCTATCTTTGCTTTAAGGCCGTATTTCAACCTCTCCCATTCTTATCTCTGCTGTGAGATGTCAGCCTCCTTTTTATCAGCCCCTCATGCCAGCTGTCTGCTCATTGCATTTTCAATTGCTTTCTTGGTCTTGTTTGGGCCGTCTCACTTGCTTAGGTGTGATCTGCTATAGACTGGCACAGTTATGCTGTTTCCCTTACGTTAGGCTGGCAGCACCAACAGCATGGATCTGACTAGAGCAGAATGCACTGGGGCATGGATGTAGCTGTTGAGAACAAGGTGATGGCTCCAGACATTGGAGAGTGGGGGGGAATTCAGGCTTGTGGTCTTGCACAGGAGGCTGCAGTTCAGACATGTTTGTGTAGCTTGTAGGGATTGTGAACTGTTTGTTCCTCCTTCAGGTAGGATCAATCTTTGTGGATCACGTCTCTCTAGTTTACTATCATCTTGGTATAGAAAATGACAAGAGGTAGGCTGTGGGTGTGCTGAGACCACTGCCAAGCACCCTGACTAACACTGTCTATGTGCTTCCACTCTCATTGAGTCTCACATTGAAGTGCTTTGGAGCACAGCACTGCTTTTCACCCTGTGTATGGTAGTTCGTAGCACAGTAAGATCCCTGTGCATCTTCAGGTTCCTTTTTTGGTAGCACATGTGAAACAGAGTCATCTTGTCCCAGGAGCAATTTTCTTAATTTTGGAAAAACCCATTTCAGGTGAATGATCTTAACAATTGCAGACCTTGTTCAAAAGGTGACTCTTCTGGAGCTGGGAATTACGCATTTCACCGTTGCAAATGACTGAGAGTTCTGAATGTTGACAGCACATTGTGTCAGGAACAGTTATGTTGGCCAGGGGGATAAATGTATCCAAAAATCCTACTTTTTTTCTGTATATTTCATCCAAGAGTTGGTGTTAGTGGTGATAGGAGTGAAGCCCAAAAACATAGTACATCTGTGCCATGTAGCCTATTCTTTCTGATTCCTTGCTCTTTGACAGGGAGCTCAAAAGATTGATGCATTGGAGGCCCTTTCTTGCTTGAAATGCAGCTATCGTTTCTTCTATCCAAAACATTTGCCATCATCCCTGAGAAAACCAGATTATTTCAAGTTCTTTTTATGTTCCAGAGCTGCAGAGTCCCTAAACTTCTGCCAGTGCTTTGTGCTAGTTTTGTAGCATTCATACAGAGCAGTGGGCAATACATTCAGTTGTTTCAATTAGTCAATCTGTTTACATAGCTCTGTATTTAAAAAACCTGGATAAATGAAGCTGTAACTTCCTCTTCCTTCCTTTCCCATCATCAGCAAAGCAAACAGACAAAGAAGAGCCACAGAAAAAACACTGCATGTGAATCCTCCCAGGAAGATCTGGGCAGCCCCAGATGTCTCTGAAACTACACTGCAGGAGGGTTTTCAGCCAGATCAGCTCCTGCACTTCTGGCTCTGTGGACTTAGTATAAACTGACAGGCCCCACACATATATATACCTTTCATGGCAAAAGCAAGACAAATCTTCACTGGAGCAGGTGTGTTTGTGTCTGCCTGTGAATCCACCAGAGGGAAGGTGCTTCCCTGACCTGCTTCACATTGAAAGAAGTCTTGAACCTTTGGCCCATGCTCTCAGATAGGCCAGAGCTGGGTGTCCTGCTGTGTGTTACAGTGCCAGGTGTTCTCTGTCTTCCCCTCAGCCTGTTCCTGAGACCAGGTGGGTGATACCTCACCTTCACAATGAAACCAGTACTGAGGCTGAATGAACCTGGATGGTGAGATATAAAGTGCAGGGCTGCCATCAGGAACATAAGGCTGCTCGGGCAGGTTTTTATCCTGGTGTCTTGGCCCTATCCTGTGCTGAGCAGTTGGAGTTCAGCTTCCATTAATCAAACAGTCTGGCTTTCGGTAGTTTGTTGCCGCTTTTCAGTCTATAAATAGTTGCATCCTAATGTGGTAAAATTTCTTCCAGTATATTTTGAAATGCTATAAAGCATGTGGGAAATGCAGAGACAAGCTCTGTTTAATTTTTGTTACAAGAGAGCCGAAAGCAAGTTGACATTTATGAGCTGATTTCATAGGAGAGAGGAGTATAATGAAGAGTCTTGCTAGTCTGAACTTCACAATTAAACTCTAAAAGACCTTATTTCTAGCCAGTTTATATCCTTGTATAGTTTTAGGGTTTTTTTCATGGTTTTTACATTTTTAAAGGCTTCTTGTGTTCTCCTTGCTATTAGTGTTGTCTGGTAACTCAGGGATAAAGAGACCTTGTACTTTACTGATCTGAAATACCAGCTGACTCATGGATTTAATGGTCAGTAGCTTTCAAATACCAGAAGCAGATTATTTGTAAAATGGTGTAGTTCTGTAGCAGAAGTGGAGTTAAAGGCTCCAGAGACACAAATGTAGAGGAGAACAAATATTTACCCTGTGTTGGACAGGAAGTGTGCTGGGTTGAGATTTCTGCCCTTGCCATTTTAGCCTGTTGTTAACTAATAAAAGGGTGTATTCTGGCTCCAAAGCAGTTAACACCAGGTCAGTGGGAAACCAATGTGGAACAGACTTCGGGTTTTTCTATTTTTATCCTGTCTTCCAGGATATGAGAATTAAAAACTGTGCAAGACACTGAAAACTGTATTCCACTCAGTAAAAATGAACACTCCTGTGCTGAATTTAATTGGCGCTTCTTGCAAGTGATGTGCTCCTGATTCATTGCCAGTGTCCAAAAGGATGAATTGGCTGTCAGAAGAGTTTATTTTCTCGATGCAGCAGTTCCTAATTCCTCTGGACAAAGTGAAACTTCAGTGGAGAACTTCACACTACCAGTGGGATCCAAGCCAGCTTATGCTGTTACAGTTTGGGATTGAGCTCTTACTGCTGTACTGTTGCTCTCATCCTGAGCTGCAGAGATGGGTTTGGGGAAGTGGTTAAAAAGTAGTGACTGAGTTCCATGTTTCCAAATTGCAGGGGCTGTGCCCTGGGGTTGGTAGATGCAAGTAGACTTAAAATTTGCCTGTTCACCTTCACTAAGTCCTTATGCAGCCACCAGATGGTTATTGGAGCACAGATGCTGGTACTGCACAGTGTAATGGTACTGCCTGTTTTGAGGGCGTAGCACCTGAGAAAGTAGTGTGGGCTATGTTTTGTCTTTCAGCTTGGAACTGAGCAGCTGCAATTAAGCCAGAACAGGACATTAGCACTGATGCTAGTAGTACTGAACTTCTTTTATGGAGGTGGTGAAATTGTGCTGGAATCATTGTAATGATCCCTTCTGAATATTCCAGTTGATTCCTTCAGCCTTTCTAAAAAGCCAGCTCTACTGGAAAGCAAAGCTCTTCATTGTGCAGCCTTCGTCTCATTGAGCATCATACCTGTAATTCTTTAGAGGTCAGCTGCTGATAATATAACTTGTCAACACAAACCAAGCTCTTTGAACTAACCCTGGGTCCTGGAGACTGGGCTTGGAACATAAATACCAAAAGGGTTTATCAAATGCCTTTCTTCTTTTCAGAATTGTAATGTGGCTTCAAATGCAAAGCAACATACAGTGAAGGTATTTCATGTTAGAATATGAAATTAGGGAGTATGGCAAATGGGACTTTTCTCTTAATTCAGGTTCCAATAAAAGGCACTTTGAGTGGCTCCCTGTACTTGTGATGAGGTTTGTGTAGAGGATCTGGAGCTCCCCAGAGGGGAGAGGACAACCATTTTTGAGTATTTTTGGGCGTTTTAGCAGACATCCAAGCCCATCAAGGAGTAATCCAAGAGGTGTAGTATACAGAAGTAGGGCTGTAGTAGGTCTGACCTTCCTCCATCACTATTAAAAACCAATAATATGTATATATATAAAGCTTCTGTGACTTGCAGCACATGGGCAGAGAAAATATTCAATGGGCCAGCTGTATCTCACAAACAGCCTTTTTTATGGCCAGATTTCTTCACTAGGGTTGTTGATGTGATCTGCTATGTCCAGGCTTGGCCTTGCTTGTGCCAGGGTGTTGACAGGATCTAGGATTACTTTATAATTACTGCCCAATTAAATGAGCACCTCCTTGTCAGCTTTTATCACAGACTTGTGCAGAAAAAGAAGCTGCAACCAAGCCTGTCAATTGAGTCTGTGTTGAGTGTGGGGAGGGTGTTAAGCAGCCACCCACGAGACCCCAGCATTTCTTCCAAGTGCTTTAAGATGTGAAAGGAGGATTCAGAGCAGTAGCATTAGGAAAGGGAAAATCCCCTGGGAGGTAATGCTGGTATGTGAGTTACTGCTGAATGAGGGGAAACTGGAACTGGATTGTTGAGCTTTATTTTTCATGGTTTCCACAGCCAAATCCTTCCAGTTTGTCAGTTGATGATGGCCTAGTCTGTCTGTTCAAGTAGCAAGGGAGAGATATTTGTGGTGGCTGTGGGCTAGCATCCTCCTTAATTGATACAGTATGTTCAGCTTCCAGACTACCAAGGTGGAAAGGATCCCATTATGGGGTAGCTGGACTGCTTTATTAGTAATCCTTTTGCTTAAAATAAGCTATGTGTGCAGCAGTTTTCTTCCTGCTATAATAAACTATTAGCTGTTATTAGATGGTTGCATCAGTTCTTGTTTCAGATAATTTTATTTAAATAAAATTCCTTGCAGCATGGACTCTGCTGCAAAAGTTGTTGCAAGAATTAGCAGATTTGTCCCAGCAATCCTGTAAGATGTGTGGTGTGGCAGCAAGCAGGAGCCACGGAGGGTTTGTGTTCAGGCCAGGCAGGGAATGCAGCCTGGCTGTGCAGTCAGAAGCCCAGGTGCTTTGCTAACTACATGACTCCTCAAGTGCAGCACCTGCAGCTGGATAAATTGATTTTTTTTTTTTTTTCAGCCATGTGTGCTTTCTTTTCTGGTGACTGGAAAGGGAGTCCTGCTGTCATTTCCCCTACGACATTAGAAGAAAGCCTGGGCTGGCACCCATAGCTTTCAGCCCATTCAAGACCTGTCTTTGCAGGACACGTGTAGACAGCATCAAGCTGTGCTTCTAGACTGAGATTTGTGTGCTAGCAGCTTCATCCACTTCTTAACACGAGCCAAACCTTTGTGGACAAATCTCAACAGCAGAGCTGTGTTGAAGTACTTGATCAAAGTTCATCCCCCAGCATGAACACAAGGAGTGAGGGTGCCTTGGTGGCTGTGAACACTGCTGCTCTTCGAGCAGGGGGATGGTGGTCTGGAGAGGCAGCGCTCCAGTGAACTCTTTTGCTTAAGCCAGACCTTTCTCCTGTAAGAGGAGGGGCAGTGGGCACTGTTCTGGCTCAGTTACAGCTTCTCTACAGGGCTGTTACACAAATGTGGCAGTCTCTTGGCTGTGTTAGAAAGTTTGCATTCACCCATGGAAAGCAGGGCTGTATGGAAGAGTCATTTAGCAAAGAGTAAAGTAAAGAGCATCTGGAAAGGTCAGATAAAGCTGGAATGTCACTGTCACAGCCACAAAAAGATTAAATTTACTATTTTTTTTTAATATTTGTCATTTATGTGGCTGTGGTAGCTTCAACATTTAGACTGCTAAAATTGCTCAGCAGCTGAAGTGCCTTATGACTGCCCTCTTTCAGCAAAGAGCTCTCTAGATTTGTTCTGAGTGATATCATAGAGCTGCTGCTTTTGGGGCAGAAACATTCTTTAAACTTTAAAATGTTGACTTACTGTCCTGCTTCCCTAGGTTTCAGGGATTCTGCCTGAGCCACTTGGTACCAGAAAGGTACTCAGATTGGAAATAACAGTGTGGAGGGGAAAAGTTATTGGCTTTCAGGAACAAAAGCAAATGTACAAAGTGCCAGATAAGTGCAAAGAATGCCACAGAGTGCATGTGTGTATGCACAAGTGGTATGGGTAGGCTTGCAGTTGACAGGGCTGAGAGATACCTGGAAGGATCTAGCTGAAGATGGTATCTCATTAGAGTTTTGCTTGCAGGACTAGCTATCACCTGGCTTTTCTTTTAACTAGCTCATGACTGCGAAAGGGTTAATACAGTGAAGAAGCAAGGTCTTTTCATGTTGTGTCAAGAAAATAGGTGTGCATGGGTGTTAAAATACTTACGCAGGTAGGGTTGCAGAGGATACCCCAACAGTAAACATGCTGAGGCAGCAGAGCAGTTGATCATATTTGCTTGCTTTTAATAACATTTGTTATTCTTTTTGTTATCTGACAGGTTATATTGTGGTAGAATATCAAAGTGCTATTGTTTGTGCAGGACCCAGCAGCCAAATAGCAAGAGTTGATCTTGATGTTAGGGATCTTGCTGAATGGGCTGAGATTTAAAAAGAAAAAAAAAAAATTATAAATCATAGCTAGATAGGAGCAGGGGGTACAGAGAGCAATGATGAGAAATGCATCCATGTACATGCAAACACATATGCTCCTTCATCAGACATCTTCCACAGTGAACAGCAAACAAGAGGCAGACCTGCAGGGGTGTCCTGGCAATCTGTTGTGTCCAAAAATAAATTTACGAGTACAATATATGGAAAGAGCCAAGGGCCAAGAAACACAGCTCTGTTTGCACCTCTTGTGCAGTTGCCACAGAAAATTTATGGTGTGAGGTTTCTGTGCTATTATTTAACAGTAAGTAGTTTTCCAGCTCTGAAACTTCCATAGCCTCAAGATTGACAGATGATGTGTTTTCTTGTCTTTGGGACAGGGAGTTAGAAGTAAGCAGAAGAATAATCTCCAGACTTGTGTGTCTGCAGACAGCAAGGAAGAACAACTGCTGTTTCCGAGCAGCTTCCTGCCTAGCGGTGTATTTTTGCCCTCTGACCTGGGGTGTAAGTCACCTCACCACAGCAAATGCAGGTGTGGTGTTTTTCTTGGTTTTTTCCTTGCCTGGCTGCTCCCAGGGCCAAACCTGCACCAAAAGGGTGGCTGGCTGCTTTTGGCAGCCCTTTCCACTTCTGAAAACTTTGCTGGTGACAGCCACCCTGAGCCAGTTGCTGCTGGTAGCTGTGACTCAAGGCGTGGGGAGGAGCAGCTGTGTTGCCCAGAAGGTGGCTGGGGCGAGTGGGAGGTTTCAGTAGGTTTCCTAGAATCACAGAAAGGATCCTGTGCAGATGCATGAAGCCAAGTCAGTAAAAATGGCTCTAAACAAGACTGCCAGGATTGCAAGACTCAGTGGACAGCGAAATTTCAGCTCTTCCTTCTCTTGCTTCCCTCTTCTGATGCATTTCTCCAGGCTTCTCCTATCTGTCAGATCTCTTTCTAGTTTACTGCTTTGAAGTTGGAAGGTATTTTACCCCTCTGCAGCATGTACAGTAAATACAACATAAAGCTGTTTTCTGATGATAATGTTTTGATCAATATTGCTCTGGGTTGACCTGTGATGAATACAGTTTGTGACTGCAATTATTAAAAGCATTCATTATCCTGCTTTGTTGTAAAATGGCCTAGTGCATCCACACTGGGATACTGGTTGTTGCTGTTCACACGTGCTGCTGGGCTGCTCATAGTATTGTGCTTGTTGGTGTTGATGTAGGGCCTGAAGATGCCTTGAGAAAATGGCTGCGCATCTGGGAATTGTCTCGTGGAAACTGTGGGTGCTCTATCCATTCACCCTTCATGATCTGTGTTCTTGGGAAGATGAAGTGTCCATTCTGCCACTCATGGGTAGTGGCAGTGTTTACAGAACTGTGTCACATTGGCCTGTCTGAGGCCATGATGAGATGGAGATGGTTCCAGTTAAGTTGGTGCTGGCTCTGGGATTTTGTTTCCTACCAAGGCCTTGGTGACTCTTGCAGCAGTGAAAAGACTCTCACTGATCTAGTTATCTTGCCAGCAAAATAAAGTTTAGATTTGTGGTTTGGATTTAACTTCATCTTTGTTTCTTGGAAGTGTAGAACTGCTGACCCTCTTCCACCCTCAAACTGTGCAGAGGGATGCCCTGTAGACCTCTATTGGAATTATTAGTGATTTAAAGCAGAGAGATCTGATCTGCTTTGGGCTGGTGGAGAGCAAAACTGAAATGACTTCAGAGAAGTCAGACAAGAAATAGAAGTGCAGCCTTGGGGCCCATGAGTTAGATCTCAGGGTTCGTCCTCAAATCGACATAGATTTTGTAATGTCACCCAGGACCAGACACTAGCTCAAGGTATTTTGCTTTGTCTGCTTTCCAGGTATGAGAAGGAGGTTCGTGGGCATCCACAGCCTTTCCGACATAACTTGCTCTCATATTTTGATATGTGATGATGATGTAGCATTTGGAAGCACCTCTGCTGTTATTTGCTCTTTCTGGAAGAGTGAAGTAGCCTGGCTGCAGAAGGAAGCAAATAAATTAACCTCTCTTCTTGTAATACAACTCAAGCAGTAGAATGAAGAAAATAGCACCAAAAGGATGTACTTCAGGATACAGAGCCCTTTTCCAAATAAAACCACTCTTACTAAAAAAACAACCCAACACATCTTTTATTCTCAGGGGATTAACAATAAAAAGCAATAAAAGGTGCTTAATTACTTACTCTTCTTTTTTCCAAGCTTCCAAATCTGGAAGGAAACCAGGCCATTTTGAAAAAAGAGATCCCAGACTTTCACAATACGTGCATCCGTCCAAAGGGCCATTGCCATAAAAGTATTTACAGCTGTGCTGTTATCCTGCTCCATCCCACAGTCCCAGTGGAGAACAAGCCAGAGCACAGCAGTGGAAAGCTCAGCAGCTGTTGAGCAATGCTTTTTCCAAGGAAAGATTTTGCCACACTATTTGTGGTCTGCTGAGCTCAAATGAGAGCAGGTTAGTAGTGAAAGCCTAGCTTTGAGACAACTACAGTACTGTTGCCATTGGGGGTAATCTTTCTTATGAAATCCCATGCCTATGCATGTACTAGGGAAGCATTTCTAAGTTTCTGGAATGCTGTGCTTCAGGATTAAATGAGTCCTTCCTTCTGTGGTTCCCCGGCAGCTTAAAATGGCATGGCTGCTGTGATGCACTCCACCCTCCTGCTTGGCCCTTGCGTACCCAATTTTCTTTTGTAGAGGCTTGTTAGATTCTGCTGAACTGCCTCCATGCACTACTGAGCAGAAGACCAGTCTTAAGAAAGTAAACAGTTTTCTTTGTTGGGTCAGTGAATTGAATTGGAGCACGTCTGGGAGAGGGAGGGAAGACTTTGCTTGTGGCAGCAGTGAGCTTTTGGATACATTCATTTTTGAAGAACCTCACCCTTCTATTTAGAGAGTGATAGAGGGTTATCAGGTTGTAGGAAGGAGAGAGTTTGCTTGGTCTGCTATCCAAACACCACAAAACACTTTCATTAGCACTTGAACAAACTCGTCCTCCTGGTTGCTACCATTTACTCTTCAAACAGTAGTTTTGTGTCAGCTTCTGCATGTTCAGATGAGATTCAACTCTTTGATTCACCTACTTAAGTCTATGCCACACGGAGGTGTCTGAGATGTTTTATATTTGATTCTTGCGTTTTGACCATAAAACTTTCTCTTTCATACCAGTTCACATGGTACTCTTGAGAAAACTCCTTTTGTCACATTTCTTGGAAGAGATGATCTCTCCCCTGTCAGTGCCCCTCGTGTCCATTATTCAGAACATGGGCTTACAGATTGCAACCACAAAAAATGTGTTGTCATCAGTTGTGGTGAAATTAATTTCTCTCACTGAGTGATACTTTTATCTTGACTAGTTGAGATCAGAAGGTGCTTTCAAAGAAGAGTCTTGTTTAGCCTGCATAGGAATAACTATTGTAGTTTGGGCTTCAGTCTGTCCTGCACTTCTGACTCGTATTATTATTCCAGTGGTGGTGTGTGGGATCACTAATTACAGAGCGGCTGTGATTTTATTTTTGAGATGGCTGCAATGATGCTTCTGCCAGAGGCTCGCAAGTAGTGGGAGTTTGGGGCTGCACTAGACAGTGGTGTCACTAAGTAATGCTTACCTGTGTCCTTTCTAGGACCTGCACTTCTGCTGAGATGGACTTATTCAGAAAGTATTTACTCCTCTGTGTGATGGGGGAGGAAAGGCTGCACGATCACGGGAAAGGGAGGTCTTCTTAGCAGTGAGTGAGAACGGAGGCGGCAGGAGAGACACTGCTGGGATGTGATTTATGTGGCTGAGGAGCTCAGCATGCTGCCTTTCAGTGTCTAAGGGCTGCTGGGGATGGAGTAGACCAGAGGCAGTTGAAGAATGTGGGTTTTTTTTTGGTTTTTTTGTTGTTTTTTTTTTTCTCAAGCACCTCTCTAGAGACAAGATGATCTGGAATGCTGTTCTGTATTCTCCTTCATATTAATATGTGTTATCTAATACCACTGGAAGTCTTTAGTGATCTGAGCACTTAGCATGCTTTAAAATCGTTTTCAAGGTATTCTAAGCCAAACAAAAATGAGAAGCCTCTCCAGAACATCAGATGTGCTGGAGCAAATTACTGTTTCAGATTCCCTCTTCTACAGAGACATCCTGCAACTTCTTTGGCTATTTAGAGGTGCAAATGCTTGTGTTCCACGAGGACATTGGATGGAGACCTGATAACCGAATGAGCGTTTTTTATGATACTTAGCAGCACTGATTTGGTTGGGAACTGTTGTTTGGTTTGTGGGAAGATTACTGACTACTTTTTTTTTTTTTTCTTTCCTTTCCTTGTTTTAGACATTTACAGCATGGTGTAATTCTCACCTCCGCAAGGCTGGGACACAGATTGAGAACATAGAGGAAGATTTCAGGGATGGTCTTAAACTCATGTTACTTCTGGAAGTCATTTCAGGTGAGAGAGGTTCTGTGTGGTGCAGCCCGTGCAGGATACTGACTGCAGGGACTGTAACGCTGCAGTTTTTGCTGGAATGTAAGAACAGCTGCTTCCTGATTCAGAACAAATTTCTCCCTAACAAATACATGTCTCCAGCAGTGGCTATTTTGGAATGTACTCCAAAGCTCATGGCCTGCACAGGCTGCCTGTTGCATTCCTGCTCTGGCTTCTTGGCTTTTCTCTGCCTGTCAGGAATGCACAGCCTCCTGTGAAGATCCAGGCTGTGGCTCTTACTGCTTTGCAGTGCTGGTGAAGCTGCTTTGGGAAGTGTGGAAATGCTGCACTGGGAAATCATACCAAAGCCACAGGGCAGTGGGAGTATGATAGAAGTTTCTAGAAGGAGGGAGTCAAACCAATAAGTCTTCTGTGTCACTCGGTTTCAGCCATGACTGAAGTCTTTCCATTCTAGTTTCAATCTGAGCTCAATGCTCAAACCTTCATGGTGGAAAAGAAAAATCCCAAAGAAAAGCAAAATCCCAAAATACTCAGTCTGAAATAAAAGCAGTGGTGTGAACAAGTTAGGTCGGATTTGCTTTTACTCTGTGTCACAAATTTCCCCCTACTATATAGATATCTCCTAGGGATTATTTCATTTAAGCAGTAATCCCTTTTGATGTGCTCATGAAATAAATATGTTAGTAAAGTGTTGTAGGAGGGATTGAAAGAAGACAAGGCTGTTTTTATCCAACTGGGGTTGTTCACCCCCAGCTCACAGACTTTGTTTTGATGGCTTTTGAGCCAGTTACAGCAACCCAGTGACTTGAATTCCTAACCTTCATATGTTTTCCAATAAAATGGCCATGATAGTAGCACTCAGACTGTCTTTCCTATGTCCCTTTTCTTTCCTTACCTTCCGTTTTTCCATTTTATGCAAAGATTCTGTCAATTTATCATCAGTGTTTTTCAAGAAGTTATGAATATAGAATGAAATCTCAGGGGGTTTGCCCATGCTAGTGGTTTGGAGGGATCGGAGTTCAAAACACTATCAGGACTTTTCCCTTTGCATGTTGTTTCTGCAGTACTTATAAGAAATGAGATAGAAGAGTCCTGTTAGTGTTTTTCTTGTATTTATGTTCCCTCAGAGAGGCAGGTCTGCAGCCTGGACACTGGGGCAGATGGGCCTTGATGGCTTATCTTCTAATAGCTGAACTGAAGATAGGGGAGAGAAGGATGTGTGGAGGCAGATGAGGCTTGGTGCTAAAGCAGAGGATCTTGTATCTCATGCTGCTTCATTTCCTTGCATCATCTCCCACTCTTCCTCTGCTGTTGTACCTTTGTAGCCCACTGGCAGGGCCTGTCAGATCCACCTCTCTTTGGGAAGAAGCTAGGGGCTTCCAGTTGCAGTGGCGTGAGCATGGCATGTACCTGTCCCAGTGCAGAGCAGCTCTGTGCCTGCAGCCTGCTGTGCCATGACCAGTGGGCAAAGGTGTGGGGGTCAGCTGGGGACTGCATCCCACCAGAGATGGGTCCTTCACGCTCTTAAGACTGAACATCCCTTCCCTAGAGGCAGCAGAAGCTAGAATGCAGTTCTAAGTACAATGCTAAAAAAAGAGAAACGTAGCACATTATTTTCTTCGTTTCACTTCCATTGTTGCAGTTCCCTTATCCACTGTGAGCTCCACTGCTCATACAGACCCTCTTTCCAGCTGCCAGCTCCTCTAGCAACCCCTTAGGTCCATAGCTGAGGAAGTAGCAGCCCATAATGGGGAGCAGCGTGCGAGGGTCAGGAGTCTCCTGATGCTTGGCAAGGGCTCACCTCTGTGTTTTTGCTATGGTTCCCACTCATCATCTGCCAGAATGGTGAGTCTCTGGATGGCTCCTAGCCCTTCAGTTGCAGCTTCTGGCCCTTCCTTTCAGCTCTTGGCTCACACTTTCCTCTTCACTTGTTTTAGGAGAGTGCAGAGCTGCTGATGGGAATTTGGCATGGGTAGGGATACTCTGTGGCAGGCTGATCTCCTCCAACCCTGAGTATGATGGCCATAAGAGCTTTCAGTCATGAGAGTGCTGGCTCAGCTTTGCTGAGAGCCACGTGGAGCTGAGTGCCTCCTCCAGCTAGCTGGGATGTGTGGGAGTGAGGGAGCACTGTCTCCCGCTGCCACTCTGCCATGGCAGGAAGGATGGAGTCTGCATCAGGGAAGCTACTGGAGATCCTGTGGTGGAAGAGGGAGTGCTGCTGGGACAGTGGGAGACCTGTTTCAGGGAGGGAGACCCTCACATGTGTCCTTGGGAACACATTGCTGCCAGGCAGCTGAGGCAAGTAGGAAGCATCCAGTGCAGTTTCCCAAAGTATGGGGAACAATGATGGTCTGCAAGAGGAGAGTGCTTCAGGTTTAATGAGCATGGTACCCCCTGGAGGTGAGCTCTGCTGCTGACAGGTCCCCTTGCAGCCCCACAAGAGCCCCTTGGTTCTCCAGCTGCTGTACACCTGAAGTTCCATGGGTTGTCCTGGCACTTCCTCATTGCAGGTCCTCTCTGGTTGGCCTCTGTGGTTGGAATTAACAACTGCAGCCCCCCTTAGAAATTGCCCCAAAAGATACACTTTCACTTTTCACCGCATGTGTTTCCTTCCCCTGACAAAGCTAGTTTAAAAATAATACTACAAGACTGAAAAAGGCTAAACTTACATTTAGTAATTTTTAAATAAATTTGTAAGGTGCTTTTTTCTTTCCCTTCAAACAGACAGAGTCACTAATAGAAATTTTTCCTACACAAATTTGCAGTGAACAACTTCTATGCCAATACATCCTTACATTGTTTGGCTTCTAAAGCACAGCCTTGGGCTACTACATGAGAATCAGAGAATGGAAGCGAGTTCAGAGAAGTACAGGGAAATAATGCCAGTGGTGCTAATAGCTCAAAGTAGAACATATTTCTAGCAGGCTTCCTTTTAGCAGTCCACATCATTAATAATGTAGGGCATGGAACCAGATGATGCTTTTTTCTGGAAATCTAAATCTGTAATGAAGTCTTAAGTCTGAAGGAAATAGTCACTGGGTTTTGAAAGCTGAAAAGTTTGCAGAGGACGGATTTGAATCTGAGAGGTTTGCAGTCACCTTCAATTATTTGAGGATCTCATGGCTGTCAGGGGGAACAATCCTGCTCTCCCCAGCTCCAGAGAGAGCAGTTCAGATGCTCTCCACTGCACTGGCATTGCACATGCGGCCACAAGGTGAATTGGATCAGCTTGCCATTCCAGCTGATACCTAATCGCTTGTCTTTATTTTGCTTTTTTCAAGGCTACTTTACAGTCACATTGAACTGAAGGAAATGGCTGGGTTTTAGCTGGCTCAACCCTTTTGTTGATATTTGGCTGCATTATACTGCTTAAGTCTATTGTAAAATTACATGTAAAAATGTCATTGTGAAACAGTCGCAAATAACTGTCTGAAAAAATGCTTCAACTTCCCTTAAGAATGACTAGCATTATCCAAGTGGAAAAACAAAGCAGTGTACTGTGACATGTACTTGAGGTTCCATTAAAGCAAAAGAGTTGTTTTTTTTTTTAAACCTAGAAAGGAGGCAGTACCATAAAATACATCTTTATACTTAAATTGTCAGACATCAGCGTTTCCTTTTAAAAATTAATCTGGTTTTATCCTTTAGTGTGAGAGGTAATGACACTAGTTACAGTAACCACTGAAACACTTTGAAAGGATTGTCATTTCCAGACTTTTCTCCTTTGGAGGGCAGGTTATGGAGCTAGTATTCTCTGTTTTAGCTTTTCCTCACCTCTGTATTAGGAAATAAGCCAAGTACTTTTCTTTCTCACACTTAAACCTCAAATAAAGGACTTGAGTCAGCTTACATCGACTTAAAAATTCAGTTCAAGATATAGCAGAAGACTTTTGGAGCTGAATAGGTCAAGTGACTTGCCTAGACTTGCCCACTTGATCTCCTTTTAATTAAAACTTTTTAAAGTACAAAACTGGCTTGGGTTTCCTTTAAGTTGTTTTTGTACTCTGGAGCTTGTGATCTGGAAGTGGATGTTTTCTTCACTTCTAATGTTGTGTCATATGCAGGTGGTTCCTGAAATCCCATCTAATTATATTTCTGTTGGAGGTTTTTTTGGAAAGTCCACCTGTCCAAGCTTTAATTTGCTTACTCTGAGTGTTTGGGTTATTGTTAGTATAAGTAGACTGTGAGTGTAGTTATAAGCAGCCTTTCAAGAAGGACATGACTGACTGTACTTAACGCACCTCTTTCAAATAGGTATGGTTGGAAGTGCTTTTCCAAATCTACCAGCTTTGTTGCAGTTGGGAGCTGGGTGTTATCCTGACTGATTTCTATCAGAGAGTAACTTGTTCTTACCTCAGAGCTAGGCTGCTATCTTCTTTGTGCCTCAGTATGAACATTTAAAATGCACTTGAGTAAAACATCTAGTGTAGAGTTAGGAATACCTCGGGCTTAATGGGAAGGAGTTGACCTCACAGTCCTTAAAATTATAAAGCCACTTTGCCAAAGTAGTAATTTTAATTCCTGCTACAGGCAGTTTTGGCCATTCAGTAGAGAGATTGGAGAGGCAGAGGTCTGAATCTTGGCTGGGGGAAAGAAAAGGCAAAGTACAAGATCACCCTCATATTTGACTGTAGGTAGTTCCAAGGAGAGATTTGCTTTGTAAGTTGGATGTTGCAAATGCTGGAGGAGAGCTCCTCAACTGTCTTTGTCAGGGAGGGGAGTTTGTGCTCTTTCCAGGCCTCCTTACCTGTGGCTAGAGGAGGCTGGTTCCACTGCCTAGCTCAGTGGGGTTTTAACAGATTTTTTCACCTCTGATGCAAACCTACTCTGAAAAGGGCAGGTTCTTTGTTGCCAACTTACCTGTGTCACATCAAAAAGATAATTTCCTGTCTAATTCTTTTTGGAGGTGCTTAAACAGTGAATGTGGCTGTCCTGAAGGGATGCAGGGAGGTCTACTCTCTGCCAGGCTCAGCAATGGGAGCCACACCATAGGAAACATGCACCAGGGAAGAACAGGTTCAGAATTATTTTCTTATTCTTTTTTTTTTTTCTCCTCTTTTCTTATTAGGTGAACGTCTGGCTAAGCCTGAAAGAGGCAAAATGAGAGTGCACAAAATATCCAATGTGAACAAGGCCTTGGATTTCATTGCCAGCAAAGGAGTCAAGCTAGTATCCATTGGAGCAGAAGGTAAAGGAACCATCTGATTTTTCTGAGCCCAAGCTGTGCTTAGCCCTTGCCTTTCTTTCATGGCTGCATGTCATTTCCCTTTGCACTAGCCCTGCTGTGTTCTTGTAGAATAAATACAGTTAAAAATGGGATATAGTAGGCCTTTACTGTGGATTTAAATCCTGTCTTCCCACCAGGCTGCCAAACCTGACTTCCATTTGGGATTATTGGTCAGGTCATCCAGCTTTTCTTCTGGTTCTCATGAGTTAAGGAAAACTTTGAGCAATGACAGAAACAACTTAATTGAGATATTTCTTTCTCAAGTGAAGAAACTCTGAACTGAAGCATAGCTGCTATTTGTATTTAGCTTGTTTCAGAGCTGTTGGAGAGGATGGACTGCTGGAGGACTTTGCATGTGTCATAGCAGTCCCTCTTAGGGGACAGGGACCCTGGAGGCTCCAATTTTCAGGGCTTCTGTTTGTGCACCCTACATAGCTGGATGCTCTGGCTGGAAGCCTTGTATCCCTGTGTTGAGACCAGTGTAAGCAGCATCTGGGATGCCCTCAAGAACTTGCAGATCATGCAGAAAGCAAGCAGCTGTGTAGAATTTTTGTCTTTATAGCAGAGGCGGTGGATGTTTTACAGATATGTCATCCAAGTCCCAGAAGGGTTTACAGGTTTTCATGACACTTGTTTTTCTCTGTTCTGGATCTGTTTGTAAGTCCTTCCTATGGGTTCAGGTTGTTGTTGCTGTGGAGACACTCTGCTTCTGAGATATTTCTAGGTTTGTCTTTACAGTGACCATGAAAAATGAGGGAGGTTTGTTATCTCCACTTTGCAGATGGAAATACTTGGTTTTTCTAGGGAAACTCATGACACAGCCAGGAAATGAGCCCATGATACAGTTCTGAATGAGTATCCCTTCTTTGGGAGAGTCCTGGGGCTACAAGGGCTGAGCTCTGTCTGTTCTCAGCTCATGAGGTCAGTGCAGTCTTGGCATGCTGTCCCCAATTCTGAATGTTCAAGCATTCTCTTGGGGCATCTCCAGCACTTGTACCCATCCTATGGTTCTTTTGTTCCATGTCAGATCAGGCAGATTACCTCAGCCACTGCAGGTGCTTATGTTTGCCTTACCAAAACCTTTATCTCAACATACTGCTTTAACTTCATGGAGACTTTGCAATAATTTAGAACTAGTGTCAGGGACATTGCAGACGCCTCTTCACTGTGTTTGGCAAAATGCAAGAGGTCAATGGCTGAGTGATACTGATATTTTGCATGCAAAACTTCTCTTCAAATTTCTCAGCAGTAGCAACCTGAGGCTATTGTTGGCTGTGAGTACTGTTTATGGCACACAAATACATATCTAAAGTCATTTTGGGCCCTTACAAGAAGACTGATGCATCCAGTGTCTGATACAATAGTCCATATCTGTATAGGACCCCTTTTCAGACTGAAGAACTGGAAGCTGGATCTGGACCCAGAAATGGTCTACCTTAAAATAGCTCCTGTTTTCCAGAGTATGTATAGACCCTATCTTTCTTTCTTCCTAAATTCCCCTTTTTTTTCCCTTCTGATTCTATTCTCCCTGCCACTACCTTATTTTCCTCTTCTTCTGAGGGATTTCTTTTTTTTTTTTTTTTATCTCCTTTCCTGAGTCAGCTGTGACTGCATCTCACAGCCCTTAGAAATCATTTGTAAGTCAAATGATCTGTGACCAAAGATCACCAGGGCCCACTTATTCAGTACAGACTCATAGCAGTTACCCTGCTCAGAAATAGGCTGTGAACTGTCATTTTGTGGCAGAAATATGATCCATTTCAATCTGAATAGTGATCTTGAACTCCCCTGCCAAATGTTTCCTGACTTTTCTTTGTCCTGGTGCCTATGCAGCTACATGGACAATACATATGGCTTTCTTTAAACTACCAAAGGTGGTGTGGCATTGCAGTTTAGACTAAGGTTAGCTTTGATTTTTATAGAGTCCCTGGGCCTGTGCTGTGATGCCAGCTCAGGCCATGTAAGTGTGGTCATAGCAGGGACTTGCCCACCCCAGTGCCTGCCTGTGCACACAGACCAAGCCCAGGCCACTCTGCTTGTCACCAAGGAACATAACCTGCTGCAGGGACTTCTGCCCAGCCCGTCAGGTGCTTGGTGGGCAGTAAATTGCACATCAGCTATAAAAATAGACATTTACTGTGGGCAGCACAGTAGTTTATTCTGTCCATGAAACAGATTATGAACCTTTCTGAAGCATGAATTTTAGGGACTTGATTTGAGACTTTTAAAAGACATCATGCAGCAGCAAGGCAGAAGGTCAAAGCCAATGAGTTGGTCAGAATTCTCCACCAAGAAAATGAGCTATAGATGCCTTGATCAGGTTGGACTGATGGAGAAAGTTTTCTAGGGAGCTTTTCTCCAGAGAAGAAAACCACCATGCAGCAGCAATGTGGTGGTTCTGGCTGAGGGAGCATACTCCTTACCTCGGGGGCTTGTTCCATCTCTGCATATCTGCTGGGCAGCAAGGTCCTTTGTGAATGGTCTGCAGTCCAGCTGTAGTTCTCTGTACATATTGGCCATCAGTGTTGTGGTTTCTTTGGGGTTTGGTTTTGTTTTGTGTTAATCTAAACGTTTTGTTAGCCAGAGTACATAGAATCAAAGTATATTGTGGCGTACAGCAGATCTGTGTAAATCTTGATCAAAGAAGATTCTAGCCAAATGGTTTTCATCTGCTTTTAAATCTCACTGTCATATGACACCTCAGGAGCCTTCTTTTGCTGTAATAGATTCCTTACTCATGTAAAATGCTCCTGGGATTCAACAGACTGAATAGGTCAAGTATGTCACGCTAAGACTGGTTTATTTTTACCTGAAATCTGCATAGAAAGTACTTATTTTCTTTACTTTCTTAAACAGATCTTGCTTACTTCAACATACAGATAACTTTGGATGAGCCGACTCCTATTCTCACCTGCACAAGAGAAATAAAGCTTAGCGATTTCAATGACTGCAAAAGTCCCATCTGAGTAAAACACCTACTGAAGCATTAGGCAGTGCAAGCCTACATTTAGTTCACTATGAAAGAGGGGGAACATAGGGTCTTCCTATGTCAGTGAGTGAAGCATAGCATTTTGTCTGTATGTCCTGTCTGCTCTGTTAGGGACTTGAGAGTTACAGCCTCACTAACAATGCCAACTGTCTGTCCTAAATCTCACAGGACCATCAGGAGCAACATGCTTCCTGAAGGCAGAGGCATGGATAGTTGTCCTGCTGTATTTGGCTTTTGTTTGACAAACAAAGTGCAGAACAGCCTTTATGTTGTCACCATTGTTATTCTCTGTCTCCAATTCCCAGATCACAGTGCTATCCTGCCAGTTCTTCATGCCCTGCAACAACTTCTCTCCATGGGGTAAGGAGAGGCTGGGCTCTCAGGGGCAGCTGAGAAGTATCTAGGAGGGGATAACAGTTTCTGTGTTGTTGACTCTAATTCTAACTATCCAGGGCAGGAAAGGAAGCTTAATAATTTTTGCTTTTTTCAAAATGAGTTCATGCATTTAAAAGAGGTGACAGCATTTCAAAAGGCATGCCTCTTTAGCCTGTACTGTACTGTAGTTTTTCATACTTGGTACAGTGATAGGAGCTATGTAGCAGCATATTCACTGGTGCAAAAAATTTCCTTCTAGTGGATACAGATGCATTACTAGCTTTAGCCAGCAACTGATCAACCCTCAAGTTGATTGTAAATCACATTGATAACGTCCTTGCTGCTGCTGTTCCTTCAACAGCTGCTGGTGGTGAAGTGCACACAGTGCTTGCAGAGGCCCTGCCTAAAAAGAGCACTTGGAAAGCAGAGTCAGGCTTTTAGAAAATACTGTCTGATTACAAGCCTTAATATGTGAACTGCTCTCACATTACTGAGTCTTCCTTATACCAGCAGGGAGCAACCATATTGTCTTTAATTAAACATTAGATTGTTCTAGCTTTTTAATGTTGTGCTCAACTTTTTAACTATTCCTGTGGAGTTTCTTTTTCATCACCAGGAAGCAGAAATCTTCATGCAAATCTGTTTTTGTAACCATATTGTTTGTTTTTGTTTCTTGGCCTATTCTACTATATGAGAAAGAGACTGGCAGTAGATGAAGGGTTTTGAATTCTGAAGGAAAAGGAGGTTGGCAGTGGGGAATGCTGGGATGGAAAACCAAGTGAGTGAGAGCCAAAGAGCATAGAGTCTTCTGATCAGGCTGGTTGACTTTGTAACCAGATTTCCAGGAGAAGATTTCTAGCATTAGACATGAAAAATGCTTGCCTGCTTCTAACAAATAATAACCATTTTGTCCACTGTATTTCAAAGAGCAGCCAAAAAACAAAAAAACAAAAAAACAAACAAAAAAAACCAAACAAACAAAAAAAAAAGGACAGAGGATTGTTAAATGTGTATCCTGGGATGAATCACTCACTAATCTCACTATCTCACTGACATCAGTATCTTGATGGTACTGTGTAAAGTAAAATGACATGTAGAGATGTTGGATTTCCTCCACAGCAGCTTTGTTTTGGTGCACTGCTAAGGAATAATCGGATATGGGATCAGGGAGCAAGTCTTCTTTTTAAATGGGTAGTGCTGTGAAGAGGACTGGGAAAGAAGGGATGCTTCCACCTTAATTCCACCAGCTGACTTTATAAAACTGGAATTTGAGAATGTGACCAGAATATAGTGCCAAGTTCTTATGCGACGTTAGCAACTTAATGATATCGGTTTTATGTAAGTGTCTGGACTTTTTATTTCCAATTAAAATCCATGTAGCAGTAATATTAATTACCTGTTTCAGCTCACTGATTGATTCATGAAGCGTTTTCAGCATTAAAATATTGTCATCAGATTTTAATCAAGCCCATTAAATTTAAGAGCTCAATTTAGTTTCAGGTGGTAAATATATCCTACAAGAGTCCTGCCAACTGTGTGGTTTTACAAGTACTGGATTTTTTGCTTTTTGAAAATCCCCATGAGTATCTATCACATGAACAAAACAAACAAGATGAAAATACAGATGCTTTCTTATATATTTTAGCTACAGTATCCCGGGTATTTGTAAAAATAGTAAGGATTTTCCTTTAAGTTGATTGCTGTGCTTTCTTGGAGGGGTGAAGAATGCAAAAAGTTCAGAACTGAATGCACTTGCCATCACATGACATTTTCTTGCATCAGCCTAGCTGACAACCCCCTGACGTCAAAACGTCTGTAAAAAATTAATTTGTGTGAAAACTGTCAAGAGACAAACATGGTTTCTTCATGCCAGCAAAAGTAACTGTAGGTTTTTTGTACTGAACTGAAAAGTTATTGGCTGTTCAATTCTGGGCAAACTGGTGACCCACTAAGAGGCCTTAGTGTACTCTGAAGTTTAGAAAGGAGCAGAGACAGAGTTTTACTGTAGTAGAACAAGTTGTTTTCTGTCTTTTGCATCTATAAATCACTAATTCCAGATGTATGTCAAAGGACAGTAGAGCTTATAATTCTGATTTACACTGGAAGTTGCCTGACATGTATCTCTAAATCACAAGTTTTCAGGAATGTGGACATGATTTCTGAAAGTCTGGTTTTAAGGTTTAAGCTGCTAGTCTGTTAGTTTTGAATACAACGAGATTCACTTTTTAAAATTTTTCATAAGAGGAAAAGCATTTTTTTACCAGTTTAAAAGGAAAAATTTCAAATATTCATACTTTTCTGTCAGTATCCAGACAGGTGTCAGTTGCCTATACTATAAATTGTTCTTGCCCCAGCACACTATGTGTTCCTACTGGGCAGCTTTATGAAAGAAGTGGCAGGGAGGTACCTACAGTAGTACAAAAATGGTATCTGACAATCTTCTTGGGATTTGAATTATTCTACCTCCAAACAGTAGGTTAATTCTAACCTTTTTCTTACTGAAAATACTCTTGTAACTTGTCATTTGTTTGTGAAAGATCCTGCCATACAGGGACCTGTTAGAGAATGAGTAGGAGAAAGCAGCTCAGCTGGTTTCACTATCCAAAAATGTGAAGGCTGTAAATTCTGTTACTGTATATAGATATATCTGTGGAATTTTTGTAGATGTTGAGGATCAGTACTTGAGACCCATCTGCTCACTGTTTGGACTGTTTGGCTCTAGTCCATATGTGATGGAAGCTTCTTTCTGGGCCAGCACTGCTCCAAGGGCCTCTCCCCAGGACCTTGATCCCCCATCCTAAACAGATCATACCTCACACACACAAGCAGTTGCCATGTAGAACCTCCAAGCTGTTGACCCTTGCTGATTTATATTGTGGAATCTAATGAGCAGTAAAGCACAGTCTGCTCACAGTCATGATTTTGGTTATGTTCGGCACAGACTGGTCAGCATGAGTCCTCTTCCAGCAGGATGCATGGACTTGGAGAAATGCTCTGTTGTGTCTTCTGGCAATTACATGACTAAAAGAAGTCCTGTACAGGCAGTCTGATGTATTTAGGCTTGTTTGAAATTAAAATGTTTATGGTATACGGCTTTTTTGGTGATATCTTGTTCACAGGACAAAAACCAGCTGTCAGAGCTCATCTGCTCTGGGAATTGTCACGGTTCTTCTGGTATATTTATGCTGCACCAGTTATATAGATGCCTTGGAGTAGATATGGGACAAGAGAAGAAAGGTTTTTCCTTTACTCAGTTTGGCTTCTCTGACTTCCAAGTAATAGTAATTATACCTGAGGATGCTTTTAGCATTATACCATGCTTTTAGGTCCCTGTGGGAAATCGCACTGATCAAAATTAGTGCTTATTCCCAGTCTTTGGGATCATCTATGTCTGTTTTGCTCTCAGTATTGTACTGCAAAAGAACCAGTCTGATTACTGGGTACTGTACTGTACCTATCAGCAGAGCATCTGGGAAGGCAGGGAAAAACAGTTTTTAGCAGGAATTCCATTTCTCCTGTCTGCAAAAGGAAGTGTTCCCCAATGCTCCTGTTTTACAAGGATTTGCATTTGCAGCTTTATGTCCTCTATTCCTTCTCTACATTTGTTTGTTTGTTTTTTTCCCAATAGAAATCGTGGATGGCAATGTTAAAATGACCCTTGGAATGATCTGGACCATCATCCTTCGTTTTGCCATTCAGGATATCTCAGTTGAAGGTAAATTTTAGTTCTTTCCTGCCCCTGTTCAGTAATGGACAACTAGGGTAACTAAATTGCTTTGCCACTTAAGTGGCCCAAAGAGTCACTGAAAGATACTAGGGAGCTGCCTTTTCCAAGCTGCCCTGACATCTCATGAATGTTTATGACTAGGCTCAAGCAAACTGACATGAGTTTTTCATGTGCTTCTCTTACAAGAGATTTCAAGGACTGCTTAAAAATCTGACTAAGCCTGAAAATAAACTTTAGTGTTGGAGTTTGATTCAGGGACTAGCACTGAAAATGAAGCTGTCACTTAGGAGTCCTGCAAGACTCTCTAGTCCCAAAAAGCCATCTCCTTATTACCGAACCTCATTAAGAAGAAAATAGTAACAAAACTACTTAGTAGACTTTTCCAAACAAGAAATTCTCTTACAAGTGAAGTTAAATAAAGCACAATTTAGTGCAGTCTCTACCGAGGAGAAATTGGTGATGATTTTCTAGCGTATGCTCCAGAGACTCCTGTGTTCTAAGAAAATAAGTTAATTGATGTGTTTTCTTTCTTTCTCTAGAAACATCTGCTAAAGAAGGACTTTTGTTATGGTGTCAGAGGAAGACAGCTCCCTACAAAAATGTAAACATCCAGAACTTCCATATCAGGTGAGTTACAGGCAAGAACTTAGCTTTGCAATCTATGTTATTTTCCTATGTCTCTCAGTATGTTCAGCAATATTCTTGACAGATCTCCCAAGGCAATGCATGTGCACATTACACAAGCAACAGTGTGGTCCAGAGAGATGCCTAGGAAACTGAAGGCAGAGATTCTAAGAGGATCCAAGTACCTACATCCCAGTTCCTCATTCAGGTTACAATTGCTGCTTTCATAAAGTTCTTCAGGGCATTAAGTCCTCCAAGAGCAGCATTTGTGGCATGGGCTAAGCAAGAGAGCTTTTGCTCTGTGAAAACTCTATAAACACTTTAGGAGCCGTGAAAAAAGGACTGCCTCCTAACTTGGGTAGTATGGCAGAGCTGGGAAGGAATGAGAGGTTCTTTCACTCTGCTTTTCCTGTTTCCAAACTGGCAGATGTTCCAGGGAAGATTCTGCATAATAGTGTTTTTTCCCAGCATGTCTTGGAGCCTTGTATGAGCAATGTGATGCAAAGCACTTCTAAGCTTAACTGCCATCCATGCTTGCCAATACTTTAGTGGAGCTATCTAGGGTCATCTACCTTTTCCCTTAGGAATGTACTTGTTCCTCCTTTATGGCTTGTGTCTACATCTTTTTTTCAACCTCAAGCTCACATGCTTCACGGGACATGCACAGAGAGTTCAGCACAGAGAATTGCCAAAAACAAGACTCAGTGGGCGAGTCTTAATCACAGTGGATTTTTGTAGAGGTTAAAAGGAATCTTTATTGCAGCCTCATGCACGTACAAGATGTCCCTCGTTCCCAGCACTTACAGAAGCACTGTTAGTTGGAAACTAAACCAGATTTAGTTGTCTCACTGTCTTGGTGCCTTCCCTCATGCTCACCACTGTGTGTCTCTGTGACTGAACAATGTTCATTGTTCTCTCTTGTGTTTCTCTCACAGCTGGAAGGATGGCCTTGGTTTCTGTGCTTTAATTCATAGACACCGTCCAGAGCTCATTGACTACGGGAAGCTGCGAAAGGTACAAATCCATTTGTCTATAGCCCAGATGCTTGGCACCTTAGAAGTAAAGAGGGCAAATAATTAGCTTGATGAACATAATTGGAGAACTTCAGCACAAGCTGGCAGTTGCAGGACTGGGGGGAAGGAAGGAGGGATGAATCAGTACATTCAAGCTTCTTAGTGAAGCGTGAACTTAATGAGCTTCCTGCTTGACTTTCCCTCCTTTCAGATGGCCTTGTATGAGACACACATGCCCCAATTCCAGCTGATGAGCAAAAGCTGGCAAACTCAGTAACACCAAATGTGAGAATAGTTCTGTGCTAATGTCACAGACCAGTGAGTCAAATCAAGCTTAACATTTCTGTGGAGAGCTGGGTAGAAACTGGTTGTCTGGTGTTCAAAATGCAATAGCGCACTGAGGGGATTGTGTGCCCTCACTGGACACTTGTCACATGCTTCCAGCTTAGCACTGGTCATCTGCAGTGCTTCTGGGGTTCTCCTAGCATGTTGGCATCAGGTGCCAAAAAAGCATTTGTCAGAAAACTCACTTTTACTTAAAATACTTGTTCTGGTAGCATGGTACCAAGCTGCTCCAAAGTTTACTGTGAGGTTTGGAGACAGCATTGCTGAATGGATGATGACAATAACCACTTAGTGGTTTATGCCGTTCCCAGTGTCTTGACCCAGCAGTGCAGTAGAAGATCAAACTGGGTTCTTATCCTACTGGCATTCCTGCAGTCTGCTGAGATCCATTTTCACTCAAGAGCATAGTGAAATGTCACCAAGGGCATAATTCATGTGTCATTGCTGGGGCTACCACAAAAAGCTTGTCCATCAGTTCTCCTGAACTGGGTGTTTTAAGTGCATGCATGCTTGATGTTAGCTGGGGAAATAAACATAGAAGCCCATCACCAACAGACCTGGACTCTTGGGTCATCATGCAAATGGTCAAAATGTAAATTACCTTATAAAATTAGCTGCATCCCAAAGGCAATGAATTGTACAATGCCTTATCTGCTTTTCAGTAAGCTTTGCTGTCTTCCAGAGCAGTCAGTTTTTCTGATCAGTTTTAGTGGCTGGAGTCAGCACATGATGAATAAACAGTAGGGGGAGATGGTATCTGTTTACATAAACAGCAGCAAGAAGAAAGGAATTACTAGAGTAACATTTTCTGTGCCTAATCTTGGGAAAATAATGCAACTAAACAATGTGTGCCTGACAAACCCAGGAAGGTAAATGCTACAGTGCACTCTGTTATCAACAAAGTCCTAAGCCAAACCTAAATGAAAATAGAGTGAAGGAAAGTGAGTTATTTGTTGATACTGACTGCAGGCTTTTTAGGGTGAAGAACAGGGTGATTGTTCTAGCCAAGTTCAATGTACATGAGAAAGGTTAAATGGAACCAGCATCTTTTGATTTCTGCTTGCTTTTGATCCCATCCTTCGTCTGGTTCCCTCAGTCCTCCTTAAGTCTTCTCACACTCTCTGTACCGTTTTTATTATTGTTCTGCCTCAGTTACTCTAAAGAGATGAGATTAAAAGTATGGTAGAGAACTCTACAACAGCTGAAATCTTGAGCAAATAGCTGGGAGGAACTTCGAGGCTAGTCTTTAGCTTTGGCAGTTGATGTGTGCTGAAGGGAAGTTAACCTTTTTTATGCTAGATATTTGAAACCATTTGTGGAATGTATAAACACAGAGGAGGCTGCTGAGAAGCAGCCATTACAGTGGATAGTAGGTTAGAGATCCACCTCAAGTTCTCTTCCAGCTCTAGGGAGCAATTAGTGGCATCTCAGTTGTGAGTGCCTTTGGCAATGCTGTGTGTGTTGCTGTGTATACACATACACACAAATCTGTGAGAGGTGAAATCAGTTCAAGCTGCCCTGAGTTCTGCACTGTACTTCTTGTTTGGGCAGCATTCTTCTGCAGTTTGTGTTTTCTGCTCTTTCACAGAGGCTGTGTCTAGGCTACAGCAGTGTATACTTGCAAAAGGTAGCCAGCCAGTGTAATAGCCACATGTCTTCTCAAAATTTAGCAACTTCTTTTGTCAGCACTGTTTTGTATTGAGTTTGCTCCTAGCTATTTTTCCTAGTCTAGCTGTATTAGTGGAACAAGCACGGTTCTTTTCTGCATACAGGTGCTGCCTAGCTAAAGTTATTTGTCTAGTCCAGGCCTCAAAACAACAGGTACAAGTCCAGCTTAGTGTTGGTGATTCCCAGACACCCCAGGTACTTGGTTAGATAGTTTCTCTTTCTGTCTGCTATTATTCAGCTCACTGTAGATAAGGTTTTGGGATTCAGCTCGTGGTCTGCAAGTGAGTGGTATGCAGAAGATTGGGTTTCCCTTCCTCCCTTGACTGTAGCTCAGCTGTGAGCCACATCTAAGATACTTTTGTCAAGTACAGTGATTGACTGCTTACTGACACCCCCTCATATACCACAATATATATAGAACGGTGATCTGTGTACTGCTGTGTTATATGCAGATATTTCTGAAAACATGAGTTTTGGGTTTCTTTCCTAGTGCCTTCAGTTCTGGCAGATATAGTAAGTGCTTGCTCTCTCTCAATTTTCCTTCCCCTCCATCTCCTTTCCTGACTGCTAGTTAATAGATGATGTTTTTTTATGTTACATTGCAATAATTGCCATGGCAACCTTGTGTGCTGCAAGGACTTGGAAATAGCTGGAGGAAGAGAGGAGTCCCTGCATGAATTAGGGTTGTGGCAAAAGATGAAGAGCCGTGATAAGTCTTTAGTCAGCAAAAGCAGAGAATGAGCCAGGTTGGCATCTGTCTAGGGCAGGTTTGCTGTCTGCCACCACTAAAACAAAGTACCTCCTCCATGGTAAAGCTATAGATTTCCTTGTGGCTGGCCCATCTAGAGTCTGGCAAGTTACTGTTCCTTTTCATGCCGCTGCCACTGCTATGTTCACGTAAATGGAACTGCAGCCAAGTCACGTCCACAGCCTCATCTGGGTCAGTGCTCTTCTGGGTGTGTGTTTCAGCTGTGGAAGGAGTTGGGGGACAGGTGACTTGTGTTTTGTTTGATCTGCTATCTTTGGGTCCCTAAAGTGTGCCTGCAGCCGTGGTGCAGCAGTGCAAGGCTTAGAGCTGCCTGGCCAGTCTTTATTACGTTGCCCCTTTTCATGGGCATAAACTGAAACAGGTGATTTGAAATAATGATTAGCTGGCGTACAGTGGGATAGAACTGAAAGTGGTGGAGTTGGGAGGAATTTTATAGGGCGTGAGACCCTATTATGTTCTTGGAAAAGCCCTAGAGGGAAGCCCTAACTCGTGCACAAAGAAGCATCATTGTTGGGATGAGTTGCTCTGCAGTTTTTGTGGGGTGAAGTTTTTCCTACAGAGGCAGTCTTACTTGAGTGTAGCTCTTTGCTCATCTCCAAGCTAGTCTTGGACTTAAGTAGCTTGCTTTCAGTAGTGCTATCTTTGGTTCCATTCCCTGAGAGATACTGTGATCACACATCTTTCTTGCATTTGAAGTAGAAATCTACTGGCTGTATCTAGATGAGTCTCTAGTTTCCCACATCTTAAAACTTCCAGCCCTTCCTCTGGGACTGCCCAAGCCCAGTAAGTTTTCCCATCAGGAAACCTCTCCCAGCTTTCAGCCAAAAATTTCTTTTTAACCTTTGGCAACAGTGCTCCTGGTGTTGTTACTTGCTAACTGATAGGCAAGCTATCTTCAGTGAGAGATTTGCTCCTCCCTTTCTTCCAGGAGAGGCTGGCAGATCTTTGTGCAGCTGGTTCAGATGGGTCTGTGCTGTGAAAGGGTTTGTGTTAATACTAAGCACTCTGTCAGTGTGTTTAACAACCATGATAGTCACAGTCAGCATGGGGTGAAATTCATTTCACAGTGGTGACATTTCTACAGAAATAGAAAATGGCACATGGACCAGGGGAACACTAGCAAGGGAGCTGCCACTTGGCATTTCTGGCTGCTCCTGCACTTGAGTAAAAGAAAACCTGTTATTTTTTTCTTCCTAAATGAAGCTAGGGCCATGTCTGCACTCGGTAAACAAAGTAGATTATCTACCAGCTAGTCTCACCTCCTCAGATAAGGCTTTTGATTACACTATGGCTTCATAGAGGTTTCTCCACATCAGGCACAGAAGACAAGTAGATTGAAATTGAAGTGGTTCCTCTAATTCCATGGCATAGGATGGTTCCTTGTAGCTGAAGAATAGTAAACATCCACTGCCTTCTCCACTGCTCAACTCTGAAGAGGTGGATGTAGATATATCAGATGTAGTCACCATTGAAGGTGTATTATATAGGAATATAGGGATTTGACACTGTCAATGGTGTATGTTGCAGCTGCTGGCTTCATCACAGCATGCCTGTGCAACATTGCCTTGCTTAATATTGACTTGTTCCAGTGGATTTAATGCTGTCATCACTGACAAATGTGGTCACTGTCTGTTTTAGTGGCCTTTGTGTATGATTTACTTTGATAGGTGAAACATTGCTGTCTGGTAGAGACATTCACCCAAAGGAATATGTTGCTGATATTGGATGCCAGCCTAATACATACTTGATTCCTAGGGAAATGCTGCAGGAAACTGCTTTCCAGAGCAGCTCAGTTTCCTAGTTCATGATGGCTGTAATCTGAGGGCTACATAATGATCAGTGCCATAAAGGAAGTTTTATTCATGCCCATACCCTGCCTGCCCAAGCCTGCCTAGCTTCATCTTTCCTGCTGGGTGGGTTCAAAGGAAACTGCCTGTTGATTAGAGTTCAGGCACAGCTTAATCTTCCAAGTCAGCGCAATAAGGAAAAGCACATGATGCAAACAGAACATAAACAGAACATGGTTGCCACTCTAGAAGGAAGGTGAAATAATTTTACTACCTATTTCCTGTTTTTTTATGTGGGTCTCACTGGAAGTGGCCCAAATGACAATATGGAGAGTACCACCCCATCTTTCCTCTCTCCCAAATGACACCAAATAAGGTGACTACACACTAGCAGTTTATGCACAACCTTTCATCCAGTAGAGTCCACATGTTCACAACAGTAGAAACTGGTAATGCAAATATAATTTGTCACCCATGAAGTGGATTGATCCTTTAGAATAATGAAGTATCATGGTTATACAGGAATATAGGAGCAAGCTGGTATGAGAATCTTGGGCAGATTGGCAAGTATCTTGTTGCTGATTATTATGTTTGAATGCTGGACACAATTTTCAGAGAGTCTTTTTCAATGACATTTGTATTTCATGTTTTCTTGTGTGGCTCTTTAAAATCTACAGAAAGTTTATAGAGAGAGTAATAGAAATGCGCTAAGGAAATTACAAGACCTATGCAGAAGGGAAAGCTGTACTCAAGGCAGAATGGGTACTTTTATATGTATTTATTTTGCAGAGATTTGTTGAAACATTTCTCTTCCTCCCACTCAACTGGTGTTCAACAAACTGTACGCTAGCTAAGGACAGCACCCGTTGCAAATGTTGTTACTATTTAAGTATTGCTTAGATGTTCTAACAGATACACAGCTCTACAGTTCTTTAAAATGGAAGTTGCAAACCTAATATAAGCATGAGATGTAAATGTGAGATGTGGTCTCATCATTTACTATCAGTATGATGTGAAGCTAATTTTACTTATAACGAGGTTCAAGACAAAATGCATTATTCCTTTTTTTTTTTTTTGCAAGTGCATAGACTAGATGTTAATATTTGTACCAAGAGTCCCCAGGCTCTCCTTTCAAAAGGAGGCTAATTATTTCATCCTGCTACACGAGGCTTCACACACAATTTTGTCTGGCAAGCACAGTTACCTGAACCAAACCAAGCTCTTTCTGAGAGAAATGCTGTGTACCTTGTTAAAAGTTGATGCTGATGCTCTTCCTCTATTTCTTTCCCAGGATGATCCTCTCACTAATCTAAACACAGCTTTTGATGTGGCAGAGAAGTATCTGGATATTCCGAAGATGCTGGATGCAGAAGGTAAAGTAGAACCCAACACCTTTTAACTTGCTTTTTCTCAAGAAATTTTCCACTTCTTCTAGGTGGACGTCTTTTGTACAAGATTTCAGTAACCTCTGAATGTTCCCTGTGTGACTGTGCAGTAATTGTATAGGGAAAAAGTTAAAATGGAATAATGTGTCACATGTTCTGCTTCTCTCTTCCTCCTCTGTCCTTCAATCTTTTGAGTCTAGCATGGAGATCTTAGCTTGGGGTTGACACACAAGGCAGAGATGAGTAACACCTGTCATCTGCTGACTGAAGAGTTCCCTTTCAATTCTCAGGCCAAATACTGGGTTATTGTATGCTGTAGGACTGTGTTCCTTTTGCTCCAGAGTTTTTTTTCTGTGATCTTTCTGATATTGCTGGTGTTCTTCCTTTTGAGGGCATGATGTTATTATTATTGTTGTTGTTATTGTTATTGCTATTATTATTATTATTATTATCTTCTTGACTACTCAGAAGTGTTTGGCATGTAGATCCTTCACTGACTGGGTCTGGAGACCAAGGCAGAGTTCCATGCTGTTCAGAGATGCTTTTGCTGCTGATTCGAACTGTATTCCTGAGGCCACTGGGACAGCAAGAATTACTTTTCAGAGCCTTGTCAGGACCAGCTTGGCAATAGATTTTGAAGACTGTGACTGGAGTACAAACAACAGCCTGAAATAGTTCACTGATTATTGGCTGTTTGCCTAAATCCAGCTGGTTTCGGTGGTAGAAGCTGTATTTTACACTTGACTTGGACAGCAAAAGCAGTTGAAGATTTTTGTTAAATAAAGGAGTGAGAGGTGCAAAGAGGAAAGGTGGGAATAGGACAGCCAAACCCAGTGAACCTATATGTCAGTAACTAGGATGTTCATATTCCTAGGTAGTGCTTCCCATCCCCAGAGATGAATTTTGTTTTCTCTGCATTCATCATTCTGAGGTTAAAAAAAAACCCACAAAACCATGAGGTTTCTAGGGTAGAATCAAATGTTTCCTGCCGTTCTGTAGGAAATACAGACACCTCCAAAATAAGTGGACCTAGCTTCAGATCTCAGCAAAAGCAGCAGTGATGAAGAGGACCCCTGGCAGAAGTTCTCACTGCTCTTTACTGATCTCTCTCCTCCCTCATGGAATTGAGCTAATGTGCATTCCTTCACACCATTAATTCAGATCCCTGGAGGTGTTGAGTTTCCCCTGAAACTAATGAAAGGGCCTCTTGAAATTCAAGCCATCATTGTGTTGAAATGGAGGAGGGAGACATGGAAAAGAAGGGAGAAAGTATCTTTCCAGAAGAATGGAACTGCCTGGAGGAATTGCAGTATAATATGTCCATAAAAGTCACGTCAGCCTGATGCCAGTTTGGGTTGATTCAATCCACCAATCACAGTCATGTTCTCAGGACAGGGAAGTGCTGTGGCACAAGATATGCTGACATATGACTGCCTTAGCCTGGCCAGACTCTGGAGGAAATTTTATGATGAGGGAGGGGAGCCAGAAGGGTGATCGTGGGTTCAGAGGCACACACATCTTCTGGGGAATGCTGGGAAGCCCTGTGGAATCGCTGTGACACGCACATGCTGCAGCAGGCCTCCTGGACAGCTGTGATTCTATCCGTCCTCTGCTTTCCTCCCATCAGTTGATTATGCTCTTAACGTGAGGTTTTTTTTGACAGACATTGTTGGAACTGCCCGTCCTGACGAGAAAGCCATCATGACCTATGTTTCTAGCTTCTACCACGCCTTCTCAGGAGCCCAGAAGGTATCGCAGGATTCCAAGCTCCCTCCACAGAGCACACCTGGTGCCGTTGCTAATGTCCAAACCTTTTTTTCCTTTCTCTCTCTCCTCTCTAGCTACGGGCATCTTTATTATTATGTCCTTGGTAGAGTTGGCTGTTGGTTCAAAGTGGTGCCCCATATATAATACACGGGGCAAGAGAGCCAGGAATTCCATTTCCCTATAGTCAGCAGTACTTCCAGTGGCACTTAGGTATGCTACACTTTGGCACATACACAAATTTAAGGGCGTTGGGGGCTCTGCCTTCTCCATTTGCCTTGTGAACTGCTGTCCTGATGGTCAAGAACCTGTACCTCTTGATCCTGGTAAATCTGAGCTTACCACAATGCTTGGTCTTAAAAAAAGCAAAGACCACCATATAGACACTCTGCCCAGTAGGAAACTGCAGCCTCCCCCCATGGTTAATAATACAGATACCTATTCACTTTTTTTTTTTTTCCCTCAAAGATGAAGAAACAGAGCTGACTGAGGTTTTATGAAAGGTTTAATGAAAGGCCACAGCTTTATCTTTTGCCTTACATATGCTACAGGTTCCAGCACCATTCTTTAAGGTCTGAACCTGCTGCTTTCTCAAATTGTGCCACAAATTCAGTCCTAGTTCACCTGGGGCTTACAAAGCATGTCTAACAAGTACATCCATGCAAACAGAGCATTGCTTATCATGACAGAGATGCTGTTTTTGTTCATTTGTTTCCTTTTTTGCCCCTCTTTTCTCATCTGTGTTGGAAATCAGGCAGTTGAGTACTTGGTACATCTGGCTTAGCCATTTTTCTGTTGGTAATGGAGTTGCTTAAGGAAAACGTTTTGTGGGCAAAGCTTTGCACACGTCTCTTGCCAAAACCAAGCAGCCTCCTGTACTTGAGCGCCTTAGGAACAGGCAGTGCGCGTTGCAGCAGAGCAGATCCTGTGTAGGAAGTGCACTGCGTGGGAATGCTCTGATCTCCAGCTCCTCAGCGTACGAAGGGCCTCGAGCGCGGGCGTTCCGATCTCCAAACAGCTTGTTTGCATCCTCGGGCCAGGCCCCAGACCACAGCTGTGAAGGTGCAGAGCCCAGATCCTCCTCTCAGGATCCCCCTGCATTGGGGGCTAGGGAGGGGTGCCGCTTTGAGCCACAAGCCAACACTGCTAGCCACCTTCTGGTCCGAATTCCCAGCTCTCCGCATGGAAATCTGTTTGGCCTGTCCTGCAATGCATGATGGGAAGTTTTCTCCCCCTCTCTCACGCCACCCATGATTGTTTTGTTTTATCCTATGTGCTGCTTCTTACTTTATCCTTTCAACCTCTTTTCCTTCTCTGCACAGATATTATAGGCACGCTAAGGCCGGATGAGAAGGCCATAATGACCTATGTCTCATGTTACTACCACGCCTTCTCAGGGGCGCAGAAGGTGAGACTTTACCACTAACAACCCCTCCCCTCACCCTGCCCTGCCCATCTGTCCTCTCCAGTGAGGAATGCCAGGCCCCCGTCCGCCCCAGGGCGTTTGCAGGGAAGCCCAATGCATCCAGTGATGCATTTGGATGTGCAATCTATAATCTTGCTGGAGGAGTGATGTAAATGTCCTTTTGGACAGACTTGAGCTGCTTCTTCCCTCCAGCCTCACATCACAGCAGAGAAGAAAGCATTTGGTAAATCTGGCATTGGAAGATGAATGGATGTCTGCCCTGACAGAGGCAGTACCCTTTCAGTAACTAGTGGGCATTGTCCTGGCCAGGCAGTGTTCTGGGTACCACTGTGTACCACAGTCAAACCCACCCACTCCAGGAAATCACAGCCTATCCAGCTTGGGCTGCCATCCTGCCTTCCACAGTCAGCCACCACTAGGTCAGTGGTCTTTTCCTAGGCTGAATCATCCATGAGCTGGTTACATAGCACTTTTGTGCTCCAGCCATGAAGTTCCTTTCTACCAGGCCTTCAGCTTTCCCAAACTCACATGCTTTTCCATTCCTTGTTTTTTCCTTGTAATTCTCCTCTTTTTCCCAAGCCACCTATATTTTTCATTTATCTTTCCTCTGCCTTGCCCATTTCCATAGCTTCAGGCCTTCCTTCTTCCTCTGCTTCCTCTTTACTCCGAAGTGTCTTTGCCTGACATCAGGATGTTTGGAACTAAATAGTTGCAGATTGTCTTTGGGCAAGCAATTTCCCAGCAATCTTTTGAATAAGGGGAAAAGGTTGATACTTTTTTCCCATGTCATAACCTGCCTGGGCTGTGGCCCTTCCACAAGATTACTGCTAATTTCAGATAGGAGGCTTTAGAGCAGTAAAATCCAAAATCCACGTTCTTCATGTTATGGACAGGCCTTTTCTATTTGAGACACAGTCCTTGTGTTGCCCATCTTGAGGGCTAATCTGACTCCAGGAAGATTCCATCTCCTTGGTGCAAAGCAGTGCTGATGGTCCCAGCATTGATTCAGTTTCCATGCTGATGCTGGCTTTCAGAGGGCAAATACAAGCAGTAGTTTCCAGGGAGCAGCTCTTTAGTTCAAGCTTTTTGTTCTCTGCCCAGCTTCATATAAATTACATGATACTGTCTTGTTTCCAAGGAGCTGGGAATGTGTCCCACAGCAGTGCAGTAGACTTGCCCATTTGGCATAATTTGTGTAGTCATGACTTTTCTGCTACGATCCTGTGGTTTTTTGTTCAAAACACTCAAGACCAGTCTGCAAGCTCCAGCCAGCTGATACTTGCCCAGGAAATCTGTAGTTTCAGAAATCATGCCAGCCCTCATGATAAAGCCTGCTGCTTGCCAGGTGCTCCTCAGGGACTGCTCCATGCAGTCTGCTTAACCTGAGGAACTCTGGATGAGGAAACATCAAACCACAATATGAGGAGGGTTGTAGCCTGCTGTAGAAACAGCCATGCCCCTTGCCAATCTCTTCCTTTTCTCTCTGCACCCATTCCATGATTTGGAAACCTGCTCAGCAGGTTCCATGCTCTGATCAGCAATTTAGGTGGGTGCTCAGTCTCCTGGGATAACTGAAAATACTCTTCTGCTTGCCTCAGGACCTGAACCAAGTAACTGGGGCACAAACTAGAGATGAACTTTCTCAGTTATTAAAATTTCAATCCATGTAGTCCAACTGCCTTACAGGGAAGATTTAATATGTTATTTATTTTTTAGCAGTCCTGATGGGCTAGCAACTATGCCCTGGCAGGAGAGGCACAGCTCCTGTTTGGAGCTGCCCTAGTCATAAATTAGCCAGCTGCTAGGTGACACAAATTTAAATCTGCAGGCAAATGCAAAATGATTGCTGATGCCCTGCCCAGATGTTACTATGTTGCTGCCTCATGCAGGGTTAGGTGACTTACTGTGATATCACTCAATTTTTCATCCAGATTTTTCATTACTGCCACCAGGCCTGAAGGGAGAGTCCCATGAGCCGCTTTCTGCTTCTTTCATTCTCTTATCCTGAGCCTTTGAAGGTACAGGGTCCTCAGCCTGACATGTGTATGTAGATGGCTGCTTTTTCTCTATGCCATTTTTTTATATATATATTTGTAGGTATACTTGCTTTGGTTGGTTTGCTTGTTTTCTAACCGCTTCTGACTTTCACACTAAGTGCATGCAACTACTGGTTGGCTTAATATTTTGTAACTTGTGGCGATTTCTAACTAATGTTTTGCTGTTTTATTAAGAGATTGTGTTTGGTGTATAGTATTTTGGAGTGGTCCTCTGAGGCCAGAGGACAGCAGCAGGCAGGCATCTTCCCCTGAGGCTAGAGGACAGCAACAGGCAGGCATCCCCACATAGTGCACTGTGGGAATGCCTTCCTTCATGGTCCTCCTCAGCAGAAAGACTTGGATCCATGAACTAGAGAGACTGCAAACTCTGCTCCTATCCTAAGCAGTTCAAGTTATGGTTGAGAAGTACAGAAAAGACAAAAGGCAGATAAATTGCTGCCATTCATTTGATTCCACCAGGCAGCATAGACACACAGCAGGGTGATATCACACAGAATGTCCTGGGCTTGCCCTCCCCAAGACTCTGAGTAGAAGCAGTACAATGTGTCAGCATGATGCTGCACTGAAGCTGATGAGCTCACACAGATTCTCTGAAAATACAGGTATGCAGCTTCCAGACCCCAGGATTCTGCATCTTCTTAGTGCTGCCCTGTGCCTTGTGAGCATCTTGGCTTTTTGGAGTCAGCATGAACATCCTAAATGCATCATTGCCTTTAGCAGTTGTGGGGAAGCCAAAATAGCTTTTTCCACTGAAGTAATAAAAGTGTAGGGGGAGCTGCCTTGGCCTCATGTAAACATCTTGGTGTGCCACTCTTCTATTACCTAAAAGTGTTTCACTTTAGTTTTGAAGTTGCCATCATTGTGGGTCAGCACATTAACAGTAGCGTGGGGGGTATTTGTGAAGGTTGCCTGAAAGCTCTGGCATCCTTTTGTCCTACCTTACTCAGAGCAAAGTGTAACATGTTACTCTTGACATTAATGGTGATTGTGGCCACAGAGCTTTTCCTGTGGCTGCAGCAGCAGCACACTCTTGCGTAGAGCAGTAGCAGTTCCAAGGCAAGAACCATTGGGAGGCAAGTGCTGGTGGGGGAAAGAAAGCCTCTACACTCCTGCCATTAGGATAACACAAATAATGTTGTAACTGCTGACATTCTTAGGGTCTTTTTGTTTGGACAGTTGTTCAACACGCATATATACACACATATTTAAACTTGGGCAGCTGGAGAAAGTCTATCATCAGATACATGTAAATATGCCTCAGTGGAATGGGGTCCTGCCTGCACAGCTGGCTGCTGCTGCAGTGAGCTCATGGGGTGTAAAAATAAGAAAGTTAAATGAACACCTCTCCTGGAGTGATTGAGATAAACATTAGGTACCGCCAGTTCCCTGCAGTCACTAGGAATATCATGGTAGGGCTCTAACAATGTCTTTTTGACATACTATTTGGTCCCATGTCTGTAGTTTTCTCTGTATATCAAAAAACACTCCATTAGAGTACAAACTTCAGTTAAAAATAGTTGAAAGTATAATTTTCTTAAATGTAACCATTGTTTGCACTTTTTGCAGATTTCTTTTTAAGTGAAACTGCTACTTTTTCTGTACAGGTCTCTGATGTGTTTTAAATTAGCTGATAATCTGTATCTCTGAGCTGGTCCACTTAAGTGAAGGGGCAGATGACTGAATAGATGTTTAACAGCTTGATTTCATTCTACAAATGAATAAGATTGCCATGTCCCCTGGACCTTAGCAATCCATACATCACTGTACAGCCTGTGACTTTATTGCTATTCTTGCTGCTTCACATCAGCTGCAAAAATTAAAGGGTTTTTCTCAAATGTCCTTGAAGATTGAATAAACAGATAGTGAAAGGTCTTTCAAAAATAGAAAAAGGTTGAAACTTTCCAGCTATAAACTCAGCAAAACTTATTTTGGCATCAGTCCCAAATGTAGTTTTGAGGCAGGACACAGTGTTCACAGTTGGTTTGTTGTATTGTTGGCATGTACCCTTACTCCCAAGGGGGGCCTGTGGATACCTGTAGCACCTTCACCAGGCACCAGGGTCACAGCTGTACTGTGCCAAGAGGGGTCTGAGCAATCCCCTGAGGCATCACATGGACATGTCCTCAGGCTTTGTGGCATGGCACACACCATGGTAATGGTAATGGGAGCTGATACCCACAGATATATTCTGTGCAAGGATCAGCCTTGCCAAGCACACACATGGCACTCCAGACCAGACTGACTGCTTCTGAGTTCATAGCTGGGATTTTTCTGATCCTTACTTTCCAAATTCATGTTCTAACATGTTGAGCTCCCCACAGAGAACCAGGTTTTAGTCTCACAATAGAAAGAAAGAAAAAACCTCCAAACCTAAATAGTAACAGTAGGATATTTTTTTTTATTGTGAGACTTGTTTTGAAAGAGTAAGCAGAAAGATTACCCAGAAAAGTGAGGGAGAAAATAAATCCTCTTCTCAGCTGGATCATGAGACTCTAAATACATGGCAGGTGTACGCTCCATCAAGGAGGTGGCCCTGTAATCAGTGCCAGAAATACAGGGAAAACTGGAAGACAGTTCTGCTGGGCAGAACTTAAGATTAAGAGAAGTATCTACCATTTAATCTGCCAGAAAAAATCAGGAATTTTCCTGTAAGTCCTGTCTATGGGTTAATCTGAGTAGTTCTTTCCTGAGGTAAAAGTATAGAGACAGTCTCATCAGCTTACTGCTGACATCACTCTTACTGCTCTTCCAGCTCAGAATGCTGGTATGGGCTGGGGAGGTGGCAGCAGAAACTCCCTGTCCTTGTGAAGAATTAGCCAGGGTCCCTCTGGTAGGATGCAAACAACAAGGCCCTCTTAGAGAAGCAGCTCCAGAAAAATCGTTAGAAACATTGGTTGTCCCACAACATAGAGGGTAGAATCAGTGCAGCTGAGAATCTCTGAAGAAGGGGAAAAACAAATCATTATAGAAGGCCAGATGGAAAGCAGAGAGGTCAGGAGAGATGTCTCAAAGTGCAGTCAGGTTACTAGAGCTAAGGGTTAGAGATTTACCTGCAGGTATGTGACAGGAAGCAAACCTGCAAGTTTTGGGGTTTTTTTTTAACATTTTTTCCTTCTTGCATTTTTCTTCTCTTTGTCAGGCGGAGACAGCAGCAAATCGTATCTGCAAGGTGCTGGCAGTCAACCAAGAAAATGAACAGCTCATGGAAGACTACGAAAAACTGGCCAGTGATGTAGGTGTTGGTTTCTGAGTGGTGGTATGCAGAAAAGAATTGTATTTAATGCTGATAAATAATTTTGGGGAGGGCTATTGGCCCACTGCTATTTTCCCTGGAAAATTATTTTTTCCTCTTCAAATTAAAGACTGAAGTTACCTTAAAGACATGAGCAATCTACTTTCAAACAGAAAGCTCCCAAAGAGAAGCTTTGAATTTCTCAATTTATTAGGAGCCAACACAGAAATGCTAAAATCGAAGGAAAAACCAAGTTGGTTTAACTTGCATTCATCAGGACTACACAAGTTCATTACATCTTCCATATAGCCTTCACTGTAGAAGTCAGGAGTTGGATCATTTACTTTTAAACATAAAAGTAAATGGCTCCAAGAATAAAAGTTAGAGATGTTTGAGGAAAGAAATATGCATTTGCTGGTAATGGAAAGAATCTGTGTCAGATACAAGCTGGAGGCTGCTTTTGTTAACTGAGAAGGTTGACAGACTGACAGCAGGGAAACTACAAGAGACCAAATGTGGACTGGTGTATGTTTGTGGTAGATAAGTAGGGAGGAGAAGATGGACAGCAGAAGGGCAAGCATAACCCATAAGCCTGGCTTCAGCCTGATCTGAAAAGCGTAGGGCACTCCTTCGCACACACTGTAGACTGCCTATTGCATTAGCATTATGCCAGCTCTCCAGATAGGTTTGTTATGGAGATTTTGAGGAAGCCAGAGTGGGAAAAGTGTAAGGCTGAACTGAAGGCAAGAACTTGATTTCTCCTGTCAGATTTTTCTGCAAGTAATATGACTTACAGCATCCTTTAGTTATGCAACAGTCCAGCAAAATTCTTAAGGCTTTAACATAATCTGAGGATATAGTTTTGGTCCTGCTTGTGCAAAAGCTGTGCCTTAAGCATGTGGGATTGGCATTGCTGCAGCAAGCAGTACTACTTAGTGTGGTAGGGAATGTGCTGCTCATTAAAAAAAAAGTACTTCCAAAATAGTTGGCAAACTTTTCTTTATGAGCCCTGCTGGTGGCAGAATCTTTCTGACAGCAAACGTAAAAATAAATGGTCCCTTATGAAATCAGAGCAACACCTGCAGTTTCAGCACAGTTTTCAGTTCAAGGCTTCTTGCCATTGCTCCTTCCAGCTGCTGGAGTGGATTCGCCGCACCATCCCCTGGCTGGAGAACCGGGCCCCAGAGAACACCATGCAGGCCATGCAGCAGAAACTGGAGGACTTCCGGGACTACCGCCGCCTGCACAAGCCCCCCAAGGTCCAGGAGAAGTGCCAACTCGAGATCAATTTCAACACCTTGCAGACCAAGCTGCGGCTCAGCAATAGGCCAGCCTTCATGCCCTCTGAAGGGAAAATGGTCTCGGTGAGTGGGGCTGAGGGCTCTGTATACCCCAAACATGCCTGGAAAAGGAGACTCCCTTTCTGCCCGTGGGGGGGCAGAGAATGCCCATCATCACAGTGGGATTTTCTATGGGAGGAACCCCTCAAAATATAGATTAGGGAGGCCCTGATAGGAGAGGACCAAGTGATCATTGCTTCCCTGTGTCTATATCAGACTCTAAGGCTCTTCACAAGTTGCATGTCTTTATGAGGGGATGTCTTGGTGGCTTTTCATTCTCTCTGATTCAGAAATGGTTGAGTTTTATTAAAGTTTCACATTGGGGAACCTCAAAACTCCAGAAGTGTTTAGAGAGGCATTTTTCTGCAGACAGTTATATCCTGGCACTTCTAGTCCTGCTTAAGTGTGACACTTCTGTCTCCCTGACTTTTCTGCAGAACCCTGTGAGATGAAAAGCCCATGCTCACTCCCTCCAATCAGTTGGAGCCATGTAGCTCGCTGAGACTAATGCTGATGAACATCTTCCCTCTACTTGCCTCTCTTTCCCATGTTTCTGTCTCTAGGATATAAACAATGCCTGGGGTGGCCTAGAGCAGGCTGAGAAGGGCTACGAGGAGTGGTTATTGAATGAGATCCGGAGGCTAGAGAGGCTGGATCACCTGGCAGAGAAGTTCCGGCAGAAGGCATCCATTCATGAGTCCTGGACAGATGGTAATGCCAGTCTGCATGCTTCCCATTGTCTGACACTGTGCTGACTGTTATGCAGGGAGGAGGAGATGGATTGTGCAAGGGTCCTTCTATGAGAGTTTCCTCTTCAGAAGGCTAGATTTATTTGTTACTTTATTAGAAAACAATGTATGGAAACCAGCTTGATTTCTGTTCTTCATTATGCAGTCAACATTGGCATTTTCCTTACTGTGGCAAAGTGAGAACTTTGGCTAGAAGAGAGCAGCCACAGAGCAGAGGAAAAGTTCCTGTAGAGTAAATGCTACCATTGGCTTTTACAGGATCAGCATAACCCATTTTTCACATATTGAGACAAGTCCAGTATAAACTGTGACAGTGCTGGCTTAAGCTACATTATGTGTCCTTCTGTGTTGTTAATGGCAAACTCACACTTCGTGGTTTGAAAGTGAGCACTGTGCTTCTCTAGGCCAGCAGGCACGGGGACAATCCTTGGGCAGGGCAGCTGGAGTTTGAGGGCCCTTACGGATGCCTGGGTGGCCAGAGCTGCCTCTGGCCACTCTGGGTCCTGTCCTTCATTCTTGTGTCCTTTGGCTCCCTCCCCAGGTAAGGAAGCAATGCTGCAGCAGAAGGATTATGAAACTGCAACCCTCTCGGAGATCAAGGCCCTGCTGAAAAAACACGAGGCCTTTGAGAGTGACCTGGCTGCGCACCAGGACCGCGTGGAACAGATTGCTGCTATTGCACAAGAGCTCAAGTACGGCACCCCAGCGCACGTCCCATCCTGGGGGACAGGGAGGCTTAGTGAGCTTTGCCCTCTGGAGAGCAAAGAATCCATCCCATACAAAAATGCTGGGAATTCCCAGTGTTGCCAAACAGTATCTAGGATACTGCTATCCAGTATCTGGACACTCCAGAAAAGCAGGCCAGGAAATAGATGAGCCGTGGGTGCTGTTGAGGAGGAGGTAGAATTCTATTCCTAAGCCAAGTTTCCATCCTCTTCCAGTTCATTATGCTGCTATGAACCCTTTCCTGAAGAGTCTGACCTGATGCTGGCACCTGCTGTGTTTCAGAGTTGTCACTCTGTCATACTTTTCCAGGAACAGAAGGAAAGAGGAGAGGATGGGAGGGTCTCAGTTTACTCTCGGATTTTCTTGAGCCCGTCATGGCCTCAGTTCTTTCCCCCAGGAAAGAACTGAGGCCATGTGTGCACTCTGTTCAGCACTTGCTGCAGGACATCCTCACAGCAGATCAGCTCCCCACCTGCTTCCCTCCAGCCTGGAAACCTTCACTTCAACTCCTTTACCAGGAGAAATGGGGAGCTCGTCAGGATTGCTAGAGATAGCAGGCAGGCAAAGAGCTAACAGCTGCAGCACAGGGAGGTTTTGAAAGCCTACATGTTTCTTGGCAAAAAACAGCCTGAGCTACTTGGTTTTGACTCTGTTTCCTGTTTTAAAAAGATTTATATATCACACTGACCTATCTGAGGTTAATGTCTGGTGCCAAGATCAGTCCTCTTGGGCTGAAGAGCTGTTTTTCTCTAAAAAATTAGGATTATTGGATCAAGATCATTATCCTCTTTAACAACAAAGATTTACAGAATTGCTCTCTTGTCCACTGGAGGATTGACCTTGGAACAGGAGGAGGGTTCAAGGCAATCCTCCATGTCAGTAAGATTAAAACTGAGTCTGTCTAGTCAGCAAGCATTACCTGACCTGCCACTTCCAAAGCACACACTACACGTCAGCCAGAGCAGCTGCAGCTTTAAGAGCAACAGGGAAGACTGAGGCCTAAGCTGTGGGAGAGGTTATTTTGTCTAAAGTGTGAGAACAGCAGGCTCTGCTATTGTAATAGAAGCCATCTTCCATTTCAGCAAAGAGGCTGTGCCCTGAAAAACCATGGCAGAGCTCTTTTCTCCCCCAGAGACACACTGCCAGAGAGATGCAGAGGCTGTGGAGGACCCCACTGCAGCTACCCAGGGCAGGAATGTTGGGGAGCATGGCATGTTCCCCTCCCTAGCTGTAGTGGTCCAGCACAGGTGTGTTACAGGTCAGGCTTTTAGAAGGAGTTCTTTGATCTGCAGTGCTGGCTCTGCAGCAAAGTAGATCAAGCAACTGATCTGAATTACAAACCTAGCAAAGAAGTTATTTTTAGCCCAAATTAGTTTACTGGAGGACTCCATCAACAGCTGTGCCTACACACCCCAGGAGGGCAATACAATGGCATGAAGAAAAAAGGCTGTGGGAGGTGAAAATGTAGCCTGCATTACTGCTTGAAGAATTGCTCATCAGATAGCTCAGGGTCACTCAGTGATTTATTCCCAGTGATTTATTTTGGGTTTTTCTTTCAAGGCTGACACTTCCCACATTGGCTGGTCTCCCTCTGCCTGCAGATTTCTCCCTCTGACCATATGCAGAACCATGAGCACAAAGCAATGCAAGGCTGCAAGCTTTAGTGTGCCCCTGTGCTCTCCTTTTCCCAGTCATACTTTTACCAGCCTGTGTTCTTTGAGTGTCAGTCTATAGACATGTCAGCAAAGCACTTCTTGTCAGGCATATAGGAGAGAAACCTACATGGTTATTCTGGGATTGTCCTAAATAAATTTACTGGGTTATGTAATTTAGCTATTCCTTGCCACCTGTACTGTGCAATTCTTAGGACAATCTTAAGCAGTTTCTTAGTGTTCCTAATAAAATCTTTGGTTTCCATTCTGATGTATAAGACAGTTTGTTAGACTGCATAATGTCCTTAAGCAGAATACAGGAGCAGATTGCTCTGATCATAATCTGCTTATTTCCAGTTTGAGCAAAAGTCTGTACTCCCTTCCCCCTTTGGCATGTTATTCCCATCAGGTAGCCAGACTCAGTATTTGTTGAGGCCTTGGGTGGTCCTGTTCTGAGCTGTTTGATTCAGCATAACATACAGTGTCTCCTAAACTAAATCCTGATAACACCCTGACTTGCTTTATTTGCAGCAACCATGACCTCTTTGTCTGAATCTGTCCTCAAGACTGATCAAGATTTCTAATAGGTTTCTCTTATTTCTGTACAGGGTTATTATTTGACTTATTGTCATTTTTTTTCCCCACCCTTTATAGTGAGCTGGACTATTACGACTCTCCCAGTGTCAATGCCAGGTGCCAGAAGATCTGTGATCAGTGGGATAATCTGGGTGCCCTAACCCAGAAACGTAGAGAAGCCTTGGAGGTGAGATACATTACAAGCTGGACCTTCTGGGTAGTGCATTCATGGGGGCCAAGCTGCAGTGGGCACAAGCAATATCAGCTCACTTGTGAACTCCTGGAACAACCTGGACTGTAAGCAAGGGCTACATTTCAGTATACTTAGGCTGCTTTTCTTCTACCCCAATTATAGTGCCATTTGTTTGCTCAGGCTGTTGATTTATTTTTACCTTGTTTTTTTGTGTTTTGTAAGCTCATTCTGCCTGAAATTCTACCTTATTTTGTTTTATTTCAAAGGACCTTAGATTTATTTTATTTCTCTTAGAGGGAAAAAATCTGTCCAGTGTGTAATTTCTAACAGCAGAGAGATTTTTACTGACATGCCATCCTGGGAGCACCAAGGAGGTCTGAAAGAAAGGAGCAGCTCTGACAACCCATGTATCTATGTGATTATTCTTCTCCAACCATCTCTCCTGATTTTCTTTCTTTTCTTTTTGTGCATGCACAGAGGACAGAGAAACTACTGGAAACAATTGATCAGTTGTACCTGGAGTATGCCAAACGAGCTGCCCCTTTCAATAACTGGATGGAAGGGGCCATGGAGGATCTGCAGGATACATTCATCGTTCACACCATTGAGGAAATCCAGGTACAGAGCAGTCACTTGCACCAGTTAGGTGGGGACAGTGAGAGGTTTGTGGTCTCCTGAGTTGTATGAATTCAGAGTGGTGTGAATTTATAGGTTATATTTTAGGGTGCTTCTGCTCTGTTGAGTGAGCCTTATCAAGAGAAACAAAAATGAGTTTTGTTTCAAATCAAGAAAATCAAGCAAATACTTTTGCTTGATTTTCTCCAAAAACCTGGATCTGAATAGATACAAAGGATACATACATCATCCTAGCTGGACAGAAAAACTGAAAACAGATTTTTTGGAGTAACTCCAGAGCCATATGAATGGAAACCTGAAAATTGAGAGATTTGAAATCAAAGTTGCTTTGCCTTCTCTAAGACAGCAAAGACAGTATCTCAGTTTTTCCTCTTCTGAAAGGGTGTTAGGAAAGCAACTTGAAGTATATACAGGTAATTTGCAGACCTTAGCTGGAATTACTCTTTCCTGGATTGCAGTGGGGACTTCTATTTCACCTGCTAGATGGGCTTGTGAAGAGAATCCAAGTCAGCTGTTTGCCAGGATGGCTGACAGGAGTGTGACCGCCAGTGAGGCAGCAAATGGGAGATGGTGGCAGAGTAGTGACAGTTACTGAGCTGCTACTTGTTTCTTACCCTTCCCTACTGAACAAAGAGGCTCATTTCTTAATGCAAAATAATCTAAACAGCACTTAACCATTTCCATCTTCTCCTTGTGACTGTTTGCAATGTCTTTCCCAGCCCCCAGACTTGTATTACATCTCTATGGCCACTACAGCAGCTGCAAAGCGATGAGTCACCATGTAAGGAAGGAATTTTACAGAAAGTAATTAACAGTGTGTATTGTGAGAGAGAACAGTCAATCAATAAAGTGCTTTTCTTTATTCCTTCTTCTGTTCTCACTGTTCCCTTGGTTTTCCCTGCACACACCTCTGTTTCCCATGTGTTTTCCTGCCTCTTTCCCTGCATTCGCTTCCCTAGACTTGATCCTCTAGGCTTCTGGGATGAAGTTCCTTAAAGGCCTATAGAAGCAGTGGGAGATGAGCCAGGACCAGCTGGCTTGTCAAAGTACCAGCAAGCATGCCCCAAGCTTGGAGCATGGCCCGGGCACCGCAGCGAGACGGGCAGCAGGAAGGGCCTGTTGTGGTCAGGGAGAAGGAGCTGTTTTCCAGCAGCAGGAGCACGTGATGCCTGTGCAAGTTTGTAGTTGGCTGGATGACCTTCACCTGGTTCTGACTCTAATCAAATTGAATCTGAATCTTAATACTCATCTGGAGTTACTTTGGGTGTAGAAATAGTGCATCTTTAGTGGGAGAAGAAAACAAAGCACATTTAAACTAGTCATACTTTTTTTTAACAGTAATTCTAGTATTCAGATCTTCTTCCCCAGAGAGGCTGACATGCAGTCACTGAGCAATGTTGGAGAAATAGTTCCCCCTAAATTATGAGCCATTATTATTCCACTGTTTTTTGCTATGTGATCTGTCACTGGTCAACATGGGACAGAAAGAGATGGAAAACAAGACTTTACATCATTTAACTACTTAAAACATTCCATTTAGTGATCCTGAGAAAACCTGAAAAGTGTATTAGAGTAGCCTGCATTGTATCCTGGGAATGTATTAGCTTTTGCAGTCACATCAGGAATATGTTTGCTGAAGAGGCTATTTCATAAGTAATGTTATTCCCCTCCCTTTGCTGCTGCCTTCCTTCTGCAGGGATTGACCACAGCTCATGAGCAGTTCAAGGCCACGTTGCCAGATGCTGACAAAGAGCGACAAGCCATCCTGGGAATCCACAATGAAGTCTCAAAGATTGTCCAGACATATCATGTCAACATGGCAGGAACGAATCCTTACACTACAATCACCCCACATGAGATCAATGGCAAATGGGAACATGTGAGTTCTTTCCAGCCTTGCAGGATGGTGGGAGGGACAATGCTGGGCCCAGGAAATGGATTATTTACTCTGCAGTTACCCTCTTATGCTTACAGCTGAGTATAGTGGGGTTTTGTTAATTGATTTTGGCTCAATTTCTGTGTACTTTGAAAGTGGAAGAGATCTTTGATATAAATGCCTAAGGCACTGTCAGAGACCCTCTTTTACGTGCTAAGTTTAGATAAAAGTTGCTAAATTTGAGAGCTTTGAGGTTTTATTGTCTTCAGTTGACCTGCAGGTAAGTATAGCACTTGAATCAGTGTCCTTTTTTACCATTCAGGCCTTCAGATGTTTTATCTCTGCAGCCAAGCAGCCTTTCCTTGCTGTAATCCTAAATGAGCAGCTACTGTCCATTCCCATTGTGCTTATGGTTCTTACTACCAAACGAAATCACCAATGTGAGATCTGAACAGAGTCCTGCAACTCAGTGAACATGAGCCACCAAAAACCCAAATACTGAATATTTGCCTCTGGTCTTCCATGGCCTGACATGAGCTTGCGTGTATCCTACAGCAGATAGGATTCACATTCTGTGAGCTTGCCCATTGTGACTTAAACCATATGACTGCTTGTATTCAGTGCAGACACCCATTCCTCCCTCCCTTGTGGCAACTTCTGCATTTTCTGTACATGTGCCTTTGTGTGTCTGAGCTGCACACTGCCTTACTCTTGGTTGTAGGTGCGGCAGCTGGTTCCCAGAAGGGATCAAGCCCTGATGGAAGAACACGCTCGCCAGCAGCAAAATGAACGACTCCGTAAACAGTTTGGTGCACAGGCCAATGTCATTGGACCCTGGATCCAGACCAAGATGGAGGTAGTGTTTTGCAAATTTTGAAACACTGTTTTCCTCTGTGATCTTCACTGATACTCTTATTCTTGATCTCTGTTGACTCTTCGAGTTTCAGCATAAGAAACATCATAGAAAATATGAAGAATCCCAAGATGGATACTGGTTACTGAAATGCTTTTACTTTTCTTTCCTTTTCTCTAATATCAGAAAAAAAGCATTACTTAAGATGAGAAACACTGGTATTTTAAGATTTGTGTTATGCAACAAATTCAAAATTCTAGATCAGAGACAGTTAGTGTAATTGCTTGCGCAGCAATGGTCTTGATACATGTGATTAAAGAAATACAATTAATATACCAAACATCTGTGGAGGAGACATTTTTAAGGGAGATCTCTCTTTAGGTAAGATTTGAGTTAAAGCCATTGGAATTGATGAAACATAAAGATACGAAGCTATTACTGATAGCAGGAGCTGGAAAGAAGGGAGCAATTACAGGAATATATCTATGAAGACCTAACTTAGTGGCAGACAGTGCACCAGAAAAAGATCTGGCTTGGTAGATTACTATTTTGTGGACTGCAGTTTCCCTTTCTTTTGTATCCTTGTATTAGACACATCGTATGTGATTCACCTCACTTGGAAAATTTCAGGGTTGTGCTAAATTTTTTGCTGACACTGTCTCAGCTCCTGTGAAGTAACTGCTCCAGGAGATTTTTTTTTTTTTTTTTTGAATCATCATGCTGTGTGAGAGTGAAATTGCTGCAATAAATGTCTGGCATGTTGGGGCTTGTCCCTTGATTAGAGTCTTAATTCCTTTGGCTTTGCTAATGCAGGAGATTGGCCGCATTTCAATAGAGATGCATGGGACCCTGGAGGACCAGCTCAACCACTTGCGGCAGTACGAGAAAAGCATTGTGAATTACAAACCAAAGATTGACCAGCTGGAAGGAGACCACCAGCTGATCCAGGAAGCACTTATCTTTGACAACAAGCACACCAACTACACCATGGAGGTAAATGTTTTGGTAGCAGTTAAGACAGCCTCATCTACTGTGGCCAGTTAGCCTCAGTTACATATAGCTCTGGTAATGTGCTCTGGTTCTCAGAAAAAAAGGAGAGCTTGATAATATGGCCAAGCATGCAGCAGCATGTCACTGAATTTCATTTTTGCCTTACTATACCTCTTGCCAACCCATTCCAATTTACTTCCAAATATAGACAACAGAAACAATCTGAATGAGATCCCACGGTGCTGCTTGAAAAATTGACAGGTCTTGTCTCTCCTGCAACCTGATTGTGTTAGCTGGGACTAGAAAGGGAAGTGCTGATGATTTTGAGGTGCCACTGCCTGGCAGAAGAAAAAGGTCCAACAGAAGTTTTGTTAAAGTCAGAGACTGGCTTTCTGTTGATAACATGAGGTTTCTTGGGAGCAATCTCAGTTCAACATTAGTCCAGCTAACACAGACAGTCTTTGAAACTTGTTTTGTTTCTGGCCAGCTTTCCATTAAGCAACAGCAGAGGCAGGGGAACACCAGTGTTCTTTCAAGCACTGTATTTTATTCAGTTTCTTGGTAAGGAGAGTTTTCTGCTTAAATTAGTCCTAGAAGCACTGTGTTTGCATCTCATTTTTGTTAAAGGCCTTAAATATGTTGCTCTGTCCAGGCAAAGGAATTTTGCAATAGGACCGAGTTTTTCTTGAGAAAGAAAGATCAGAAATTTTCCTCTTCAGTATCTTTTTTTTTTTCCAGTCAAAATTCAGATTTTAAATGCCTGCAGATTAGAAGGAATCTTTTCTGAGAAAATGGACACCAGGGACTGCCTTGCACACCAGCATCATTTAATGTGCAATAAATTGCACATCTGATCCACTGGCCTGAGAAGCAGAAGAGCGACTTCTTAATTTCGATATATTTCTTTTACCAGCATATCCGCGTGGGCTGGGAGCAGTTACTAACAACAATTGCTAGAACCATCAACGAAGTGGAAAACCAGATTCTGACCCGTGATGCCAAAGGAATCAGCCAGGAACAGATGAATGAGTTCCGGGCTTCTTTCAACCACTTTGACAGGGTAAGTCAGTGCTGACTGTAGCTACAAGCTTCCATGTGGACTGCACAGTGCAATAGAAAAGCAGTCACTGCAATAAAACGGGATCACAGAAGATGTTTCATTCTTAAAAGTGCCACTCCTGTGGAGCACTAATTTCTGTGAAGACTGCCATGGGATTGTTAGGCTGGGAGAAGTATGTCTTCACAGGAAACTGCCAAATTTCCTGATCAAGAGTATGGAAAGGTTTGGAGGCTTTTTTAGACAATTAGACTTTTAGCCATTCCTTTTCAGAGAGCAGATTATTATTTTGATTTATAAAATTCTTGGGACCATCTGTTCTCCACTCTTCTATACCATCTCTGCTATATCTGAGGACAGCCTGCCCTCAGAAATTGGCAGTGCTTTTAAGTTGCTGAACACTGGCTATAAACCATGGGTTCTTTCCTTAGGAGAGGGACCCATAAAGCCCTGAAGATTTTATATTTTGACCTTCATCATTTTCCCCTTTATTCACAACAGTCTGAATGTTAATGCAGACAGAACAGGGGTTTCCCACTTTCAACTATTTGATTATGAAAGCTTAACATTGACTTCAAAAACTGGAATTTCTTAAAGAAAGTCACTTGAAATTGGCCCCATCATCCTGTCTGTAGCTTCCTTGATCTGGCTAGAGGTGGTGGCAGCAGGCAGGAGCTCTTCAGTGCTTTGGGGCTGTTCTGAGCTAAAATTCTGCAGGAAGGATGGGGGTTCTTAGTTCCTGGAGTAGCTTGTGTATTATTTGATGGATACCTCCAAACACTGGGGGAGTGAGCAGTGAGCAAAGGGAAGAGCAGCTGCCAAGCCGTGTTGTGCTGCACTGTACATCCGTGCTGTTTGCAGAGCTGAGCACTTGAAATAGCTTTGCCAGTTGAAGCTCCACCTCCTGTGCAGGTTTCATAAATACAGCCATAACGCTGCTCCCCTGAGCTTCAGCTGGTTTTCTTTGTCTGTTCCTGGGATGCCCTGACAGCTAAGCTTCCTTGGGTGTGTTCACAAACATACCTGCCATCACCTACTCCTTTAGTGGAACTTTTGACTATAAGATTAAGGCAATGCTTCCCACTGCCTCTGCCTGCTTACCTGCACTCTGGGTTACTAGTGAAACACAGGGCTTCTGACACTGGATAACAAGCAGTGATGCAAGTAATTCACTTGGGAGATTGAGATCTTGAGGCTTCTGAGCATCAGCTGTTTTTGTCATTCAAATGCTCTCAACATGGGATGAGCTCTCTGAGGAGGAACTGTTCCAAGAGCATTTTTAGCACATCCTGAAATGTCATTGTGATATCTAATGTTGTGCACTTTTTATTTTTCTTCCCTGTTTTTCTATCTGCATGTCATTCTTCCTGTTCTTCTCTTCTCACCCACTGCATGGTGCACCTGTTTGTTGTTCTTTCACCTCCTTTGGTCTCCTCTTTGTCTCCCTTCCTTCTGCCCCACACCGTCACCCCACTGGCACTGCATGTCCTGCTGCCTGGCACACCGCATAACCAGGACCACTCCGGCACACTTGGCCCTGAGGAGTTCAAAGCCTGTCTCATCAGCTTGGGTTACGATATTGGAAACGATGCACAGGTACTGAAAGCTAGTGGTGAACACAGCCAGATATTAAACTGTGAAAAAATAACAGTTTTTTCCCTTTCTTTTCTTGTTTGTCTTAATCCATCTGTTGTTGTTGTTCTTGTGTTTGACTGTATATACATTACTTTTCTATACTACTTCCTCTCTAAATGCACTTTGGTATCTGTTCCTTTTTAATTCCTTAATTTTTTTGTCTTGGGAGAATTCCTTTTATGTCTTCAAACTGTTCTATTTAATTCTGTGTCACTTAAAACTCCTTTCATTGTCCATTCCTCAATCTGTCTTGCTTAATGTCTCCTTCTTAATATCTCCTTTTTTCATCACCAATATGTTTCTTATGTATAAACTACTCCATGTCCAAAACCACCTTTGCTTCTTCATGGTTTCACAAACTACTTTTTCTCTGTTATTTTTCATTGTCCTGTAAATCCTCCTTCTATCTTCTCCTTCCTGAAACTCATTCTTAATAATGTCTCCTGTGGGTTCATTTCTCTCTGGACTGGCCTCCCTTTTCTCTCTTGGCTTTTTCCATCTTTGCATCATTCTCTGTAGAAGAAGACTGGTATGATGGATTGTGAAGATTTCCGAGCCTGCCTTATCTCCATGGGTTACAATATGGTAATGTAGAGCCCTCTGTCACTCCTATTCAAAGTGATTCTGTAGGCACCTTCAAAAATACAGGGATAATGCATAGCGAATCAAGGTAAATATAGTCTTATTTTCCAGAATTATCAGCAATGTTAAATCTCATCTTAGTTGTACTTGTAAAAGTCTTGTCTTGCAGCTCTAGCCAGAGGTAAAAAAATGGAAACAATTGTCTAATTCCTGTGTGGTTCAAATAAAAATTTTATTTATCAAACTGTAGCTACTGGTGGAAGAAGCAATAAGCTTCCTCATATTGGTGCCTGCTGTCTGCATGGCACACACAGCCTTCCCCAGCCCTGAATATCAGTTGAAATTATTTGGAACTATACATGACCTCACTTCTGAATACACTCAGAAGGCTGGTCGTCTCATTCCTACCATTTGTTTCACATCTTTCCTGTACATGTAAGTTGAAGTTCCAGTCATTCTCCCTGTAGCTTTTCCCTCACCAGAATACCTGAATATTCAGAGCAGTGGTATGTGGCACCTTGAGAGGCATGACAGCTAATGGGAAGAGCATCTCCAAAGACTGATGCTCATCAAAGGGCAGGAGAAGAGCACAGTGCAACCATATTCACCTGTGCTCTTGGTATCTTTGCTCCTTATATCAGGCAAAGCATCATCTTACTCATCAGCCCAGTATAAATACAGACTGTCTGGTGTAGCATGCCAGGACAGTAACATTTGATTAGGTATCTTTACTCTGGAAGGTGTATTATGCTAAATGTATTAGGAGAGCCTGTTTCCAGGAGAAGATTCTGCTCTGCTCTCCCTTCCTCCTTACCTGGGAAGGAAGAAGTCCCAGAGATGAGAACAGATGACCTTTGGTTTAAATGCAGAAAGAAACCAAGAAGACTACACTACAAAGTTTTGATTTCCGTAGCAAAACTTCTCTGGAGAATCTTCCCTGTAGAGACTATTTCCCTGAGCCACTCCAGATATGCAAGTCCTTCTTTGCAAAGCCTGCCTATTAAAGATGAGTACAATACTATAAAATATCCCAGAGATGTTTCTTCTGTTCTGTCAGATGAAGAAAATTGTAGAAATTCTCTTTTAAGTAAGTGAAAGTAAAAGGATTAGAGGAGTGCAGATCTTCAGATATTGCTACAGACATTTAACACATGTATAGAGAAATTTGGATGTTCCTCTGAAGTCAGTTGCTATTGTTCCCCGATAGGAACATTGTCTTAGAGCTGGGTGTTATCCTCAGGCATAGCTGGCAACGTTTTATTCCACAGGACAAACGAGTGGGAAGCATTTGTACACAATAGCAAGCAAAAAAAGAACATCCTGATTAAAAAAAAACTCCAGAGATGGTTTCTATTTGGCTTTGTTTCCTGGCCTATGAGATGTGCTGCTGAACTTTCTCCTCACTTTGGCAGCAGGCTGCCCAAATACCCAGGCTGACATGACTCTCTTCTCTGCAGGGAGAGGCAGAGTTTGCCCGCATCATGAGCATCGTGGACCCGAACCGTTTGGGTGTAGTGACCTTCCAGGCCTTCATCGACTTCATGTCCCGGGAGACAGCAGATACAGATACTGCTGACCAGGTTATGGCTTCCTTCAAGATCCTGGCTGGAGATAAGGTCAGGCTCCACACCTTGGTTTCCTGTATCTGCCTAATTTCTGCTATTTTTTCTTTTGTCACTGAGAGAAAATGTCAGGGCAAGCACTCTGCCATGGGAGGGTGTTTTCACAGGAACATTCTGTAGTGCTGGAGGAGTGCAAGGTTAAAGTGTGGGTTAATGAGCAGCCTGCAGAGGCACTCAGAAGTCCTGCTTAGCTGTCAGTCAGAACTTTGCAGCCCACTCTTGCTTCAAAATTTTAATTAAGAGCTTGGTTGCAATTTGTTATTTTAAAATTAACAAGTTCAACAGATGGTTTTTGATTAGTCTTGAAAATTGTTCATTACTGACAGCTGGGAACTTGAGATGACCTTTCTCAGACCTACATGTCACTATTGTTTGTCATACAATCAATAGGTTTTCATGGAGGCTATGCTGTATTTGCAGGGGGAACCTCTTTTAACCATAGAAATTGAATTGGTTGAATGTAGGAATACTCGGGGTGATATGAATAGTATTAATTTTTGGAATTTTCATCATCAGGGGAAGCAGCAGATAAATGTGATCTTATTTTTCTTATATAACAATGCCCACTAATCTTTTATGTAACTAAACAAATAATATGTACATGTAATATTAATGTATCTCTTTATTTGCTAATGATTTTAGTTATCTCATTTGAAATATGGGATACCATTTCTCAGGTTATAATGAGTTACCCTTAAATCAGTACTGGTTTCCATTTTTCACTAATAATCTTTTTGTAATTGTAATCTAGAAACCCATGATACCTGTCCTTTAGACATATATCTGACTGAAGCCAGTTCTATTGTCTTTTGAGGCCAGAAAATTCCATGTTATTCAGATAAGCTAACCACTGAATAAATAGATGCTTTAAGATGCAGTATTACTTATTAACTTGTTTACTCTGTACAGAATGGTACATATACTTGTCAGTATTGCACATGCTCTGGTGAATGTAACATGAATTAATATTTCATTATGAAGAAAAATCCCTCATGCCCCAGTCATTAAAGTGAAAGGGAAAAAGAAATTACAAGAAGTCACAGGAGAGAGAGGAATGGTGTGAAACCTGAGCTATTGCCCAGACAGCCGTGAGTCAGTTAGCTAAAGACAACATAGTGATTATGATTAGCAAACAGGCAACTACTGTTACCTACTGCATGGAGAGAAGCCAAGCTAGCCTTGCTCAGTGCAGTGGGTCTCTAGAAGCTGAGTTTACATAAGTATTGCCTGCTTATTAAAAATGTCCACAGTGAAAAGACTGTTGCTGGAACTGTGGAAGCAATACAAAGTGTTTGCTTGTGTGCTGCCTGCCTCGGTGCCCTAGTGGGGATGGCCTCTTCCTTTCTCTGAAGACAGGGAATGGCAACTCCTGAGCAGCACAAGCAGCTGTTACCTCCTGCTGCTGAAATTAAATTTCTGCTTCCTCCCATTTACTTTAAGCAGGACCTCCTTTGTGAACAGGAATGCACAGTCTTAGCACTAACAACTTGCCTTACTTACCTCCAGGTCTTTCTTTAGCTGCACCAGCATCTCGTGCAAAACCAGTCTTTGTTGTAAAAACCATTTACTTGTCCAAACAGTAGGGAAGAATGGGAATATCTGTTGGGCTATTAAATGACCACTGTCTGGAGAAAAGATCCATGTGCATGTCCTGCCAGGGTGTAAGTGCAGAGAGCTCCCTGTGTGGCAGCACAGGTCTAGTTGTTGGCATCCTGTCCCTGAGTGTTGCCTGCTGCCCTGGTGGGAAGGGGGGTGGTTGTCCCTCAGAGGAAAGTCAGTTTCTAGAAAGTAACGATTGCCTCATGGTTTGTGCTCGTTGCAGAACTACATCACTGTGGATGAGCTGCGGCGGGAGCTGCCCCCTGACCAGGCTGAGTATTGCATTGCCAGGATGGCGCCCTACAATGGCCGTGATGCTGTACCCGGTGCCCTGGACTACATGTCCTTCTCCACAGCGCTCTACGGCGAAAGTGACCTTTAACTTTTTTCTGTCGCACCACACGCTCCCTCCCCTCTCCCCCGTCCAATACACCCTATTTTTTCTTTGCAAAGCAACCTCTGCTCCGCTCTTTTTTGTGTTTTCCTGTTTCGCTTCAGATAACAGATCGCATTTTTAAGTGGGGGGGAGGACATTGTCAAAGGACCGCCTACCTTGCCCTTGAAATAACAGTTTACAAAATTATTTTGTGCAAAAAAGTTACGTTTTAAAAAGAACAGACATATTTTATTATAGAAAAAGGTATTTTTCTCCACCAGATTGAAACTTAAAAAGAAAATGTTAAAATATTGCACCAAATATTTTTTGTTGTGACATAGAAAGTCAAGCACAATGTTACATTCCATCCTTTCCAAAAAGAACCAAACTATGACAAAACTCCACTTGTTCTGTTAACTATTACATTTGCGTATGTCTCTCTTATCACGTTTATCTTGGGAGGGGGGAAGGCACACAAGTGCATGTGTTTGCTGGTTCACTCATTTCATGAAAATATTTTATGATAAACTTTTGAAATTGCTGTGTTTTCTAGGAAAAAAATAATGTACACAGCTCATGTTTTCATATTTAATTAAAAAATACAATACGCCTCCTATGTTTATCAGTTCACAACTTTTTTGTTGCTGAGAGTTGTCTGGTTTCAGAACATGAAGCTTTGAGAGTTGATAACTTTGATATTGCTTGTCACAAACCATATTAAAAACTTCTTATAATAACAACTCTAGACTTTATTCATTTTTATAGTAAATTAGTTTAATCCTACTTAGTTAAATATAAGGAGAATCCAAAATTAATGATTTTAATTGAAATTACATTTAAAGGTATATTCTCAGCCCTATAGCTTTTCCTTTCTTGCTGAATAATGTGGAAATTTTCATAGCTTAATGACTCAAATACAGCTCTCTCTTTTAAAGCAATATTCTTGTTACTCCTTAAAAACCAGCACAGAATTAGTTACTAGAGCTGCACAAACAACCATCATATCTTAAACCATCCATGAAAAATCCATCCACTGTTCCATACTCAATATTGAACATCTGACTGATTTTGATACTACATCTTCTGACATCATAAATTCCTCCTGGAGTCGTCTTTCTATTGGACATACAAAAGAAGCGATTTTTCAGGAAAACTCCTCTGGGACTTTTATTGAGTCATGAAGTGACACACACGTGTCCAGAAACTGGCAAAGGGAAGCAGCTAATCCCTTCCAGCCATCTCATATTACAGGTGCATTTCCTACCCTCCCAGAACTTTTTTTAGGAAACACAGGGTTAGGAGCAAAATAACATTTCTGCTTCATGACATGTTTCAAGTAAGTGTTTTATAGGTATAAGCACATACCTCTGCCTCTAGTCCCAAAGGCAGATTTTATTTTGAAGTAATGACTGCAGGAATGGTGGATTCGTGGGCAGAGTCACAAAGAGCTCCTTGGTAACATTATCCTCTCTTCCCCAGGGCAGAGCTGAGTCCTGAAGAAGGTACAGTACATGGTGGGTTAGGGTTCAGCACAGCTTTCTGGTTTATTCCTCACCTTCAGTCGGGCACAATAAAAATCTCAGCAGCATGTTGTGATGTAGCCCAACATGACAGTATCTGCCTACTGTATTTGGAGAGGGGGTGCTAATGTCTACTACCACACTTCTTTCCAGCATACACCAAGATCTGCATTCTCCTGAATGAGTTTTCAGGGGGCATGCAAATGCCATTTAGCTTCATACATAGACAAGGCCCAGCTGCATTCACCACAGTTTGTCTTCAAAGGTGCCACTTTGTGTAACTTAGCTACAATTGTGTTGTTAATGAGGTCTGAATTGAGCTGAAGCCTCCTGTGTTGAAACCGGTGACACTGAGGAGCCTGGAGGGGCTGATATGAATTGTCAGCAGCGTTTAATTTAATTACTTGCAAACTCATTTTCAGCTGTGTCACTGCTATGTTGCTGCACATGGAACTGTCCTCTTCTAAGGCATGGTATGCTGACTTCCATTGCCATGTTTTAAAGTACATAGCATATGTCACCTGTTTGAAAGTTAAAACAGCAGAGAGGATGACTAGAGGCCTGAACAGATAATTTATATTGAAGTTTTTCTCTGAATATCCATTGCCCTTGCTTTGGTAACCCTCTTCCCTCTTCCACAGTGGCTGCCCTGTCCTTGGTTTGCTGCACCTGAAAAAGGACATATGCGCTGTCAAAAAATTTGATTTACAAAAATTGATCTCTGTAGGTTATACCAGTTCCCAGAAGAGGCCATGATATTTTAATAATTTTTTATTTATTTAAGCAATAAAACTGGGGTAGAGGAGAATGGGAATATCTGTTGGGCTATTAAATGACCACTGTCTGGAGAAAAGATCCATGTTATTTTGAGAAAGGGGTGGAAAAGAGCATAGCTGGCCCCTGGGCCATCCCTTTGGGCCCAGGTCTGCTACCACTCTGAGAATGAAGCCAAATTATGTTGAGTGATCCTGGTGACAGCACTCTGCAAGTCTATGCTTGAAGATTCCAGAAGTCTTCATAAAAATCTTTTTCTGAGCTATGGCAATGTTGCAATGTGTGACCAGGTTTCACAAAAAAACACCAGCTAGGTGTAAGTATTCCTAGTTTTATGACAGAAAGCAGGTGGCTCATCCCTGGTGCCACCACAGAGTGGTGGCAATGTGTGGGTTCCAGCTTTGTGAAAGTTGGCACCCCAGCACTGCTTTGATGAAACTGAGATGTCAACAGCAACAGAAAGGTCTGGCCTGTGCTTCATGAGTACTTGAATAGAGTTGAAAATATTGGCAATAAGTGTGCCTAAAATATACTGGCATGTTTATTCTCAGGTGGCATGGCCTCTGACAAACTGGCTAAAGCTTACCTGACCTGCTGCAAGACATTCCCCTTCCTCATTTGCAGCACAAGATTTATCTTGAAATTGTGTGGCCTAACAGTCTGTGCCAGTTAGTATGCTGAAATGTGAAAGCAGCTTTTGGTATTAGGCTCATGGTTTTGCAGCTAACATGCCATTCTTTAGCCAAGGCCTGGCATCAGCCTTGATGAAATTCATCTCTGGAGCAGCAGCTGTTTGCAGCTCAGTGACTGCCCCTTTGCCAGGAAAAGTGGACAACCCACTTCACTCCTTCCATTCAGGGGTAAACCATTTCTGTCAGTCTCCCATACTCACTATTTCAGGTGTGGAAATTGAAATAATACTTTTTGAAGAAATTAACCAAGGAAGTCCTTCCATGATTATTGATATCTTTGGCTGCTGAGATCTCAGTGACCTACCTTATTCAGCCTGACCGTCTGATAGTACAGGGGCAGAAAACACTTCAGTGCTCAAACAACACAGGTCTTGTCTTGCCTGCCAGAATGTCAGCCACATTTCCCAAAGCCTCTCAGATCTATCTTGTGACCGTTGCATGTCTTCAGTGCTGCCAGCATCTGGTTTGGAGCACAGTGCAGGAGCAGAGCCAGGAGTCTCAGAAGACAATGAAAGGAAACTAGTCTGCAACCTCGAATGAACTTGGTTTCAAAGAAGTATTCATATATCCATGGAGATTCCATCCAGACAAATCAGACTGACTGGTCTTATCAGGGAAATAAAGGAGTGGGTGGGGGATTGTAATGGCTGTGAAAAGGAACAGCTTGGACTAAAATGTCTTTGTTAAGAAAACAGAATGCAAATATAATTTTCATACCATAACAAGAAGATTTTTCGTACAACATTATTTACACTACAGATACTGAGGTAGGACAGACTTTTTCAACCCCTGTGGTAGCCAAGTATGAAAAAACTTAATCCTGTTGAGTTAATTAAACCCTTGAGGTGACTCTGGCTCCTGAATGAGTTGCTACTGTGCAAACCCTTAAAATCCACTGCATTAGCACTAAGCTGCTGGGAAAGTCTTAACATAGTAAACATAGATTAACGAAGTCTAGGGCATATCCTGATGCAAACAGGTAATCAGAACATTCCCCAGCTGGCACTGAGAAAATGTGCTAAGTGCTGCAGTCAGTAGAGAAGTCAGCCATTGCAAAGGGTGAAGTTGGGTGATTTCATCTTGTACAGGGAGGGATACTCAAAGGGTATTTCATATAGATTTAAATCTCAGCAATTTAAACCCACTGAAAATGAGTGGAGAAAATTAATCTTTTCTGTATTCTGAGGGCTCAAAGCTACTATAGACTGGGTCTCACCAATAAGATACTAAAGTAGATTCTTGCCATCTTTGAATACCATTGAACAGCCGGGAGGAAATAGGGTCTCAGTTTTGTTCTCTGCTTTGACGACTTGGACATAGGTGCATGAAAATTTGTTGGCAGAGAGTGCCTGACCTCCCGTCACTGCCTTACCTCTTCCCAGCAAGTCTCTTTACACCCACTTTCTGTCAGTCAGTAGTTCACATCCTGGTGGCCTAGCCAGCATTCAAACAAAATACTGAGGACCTCTAGTTACGATCATGCCTCAGTGACCCTGACCCTCAGACTGTAAAAGTGTGATCTCGCACTCCTGCTGCAGGAAACGTCTAGTGTTATTCCCACTGTGCAGATAAAGGGGGCACAGGGGGGAAAAGGGCTAGATGTCACTAGAAGGTAGAAATATGAAATCTTTATTTGCAATTGCAATCCAAACAGTGTCGGCTCATCTGGTGCTCAAGTCTGGAGCTACTGCTCACTAGGCTTTTCTGTGTTGCTCCTAAAGATTCTCTGTTTCTGCCTATACCCTAATCAGCAGGAAGCCTAATAGGCTGGGCCAGGGAGCAGCTCCTCAGCCCTCACTCAGTCTCTCTCTGAAATAATTAAGCAATAGGAGAGAAAGCATGGACCCATATCCTCATGGTTTTCTGCAATGGATTTGCAGAAAGAATGCTGCATTTCTGTCTCTGACAGAGGTATTTTTTAGGTATTTTCTATTAAACAGCCACAGGATAAAGACTCTTAGGCTGGGAAACAGGCCCTAGCATGCCTCCCTCTGCACCCCAACCTCTAGGCCACTCCTTACACTTGCTCTCCCTCAGCTGTCTGCTCCATAGTGGTGGAATTTAAGTGAGAGGAACCTCCCTCCTCCACCACCACAGGCTCACACTGTGGTTAGGACACTGGTGGATGGGAGCCTGAATCTTCAATCTGAGGAAGACAGCAAACATGAGCTTCCAGAGTAATGAGTATTTTAAATGAGAAGCCATTTTACAAAATGTAGCTGTTGGCCTGAACACATCTTTTGGCAGCTAAAGAAAAGAACAAGCTCTCATTGGTCCTCATTGCAAACAGAAGTTGGCACTTTTCTTGGAGAAAAGACCATCCTTTGGATCCCAGGTGGAAGAAGACTGGCTTCCCAGCTGCAGGCAGGTACATTTATGTTGAGCAGGGGCAGGATATTCAGACCCACACCTCTCAGCAGTTCTTCCTAGCAGCACCTCACTCATTTGCTAGCATTTTTGGTCCCCAGATGTCCTGTACAAGACCTAGCTTTATATCCTGGCTTGGATTCTTTTTGGATGGCTGGCACATTAGGTGCTGCAGGGAAGGCAGCTGAGTGGTGACTGTCTCCAGCTAGAGGTGACTTGCCTGTGGTGCTCAGGAAGGTTCATGGTGGAGAAGTGAACTGGCCCAGCTCTGTCACCTTCCAGTCTGAGTGCTGCAGCCATCCTACAACTAGTTAAAACCTTTTCCCACACCATCTCCTAGATTCTTAATTGCAGTTGTGGCTTTTTTTATGACCCTCATTATACAGATTTGCCTAAAAATAAGGACTACTTTAATCTGCAGCGTTAAGAAAGCATTTTATACCTTTATTATTAAGCACATTCAAACATCATCACCACCATCACTTTAATGATGACTTTTCTCCTTAATTAATAGGACATAATATTTAATCTGTGGTGCTGAGCCACAGCATCCTGCTTTCTGGGACAGAGAAAATGTCTTCTTCAGGGAAGTGAGAAAGCAGTTAATTTACCCCAACAATAAACACATTGGGGTTTTTAAGTATTCTGATTCCAGATAAGTGTTTGCTTACATTTGTAGATGTGCAGTCAGCACAGTAATAGTTCCCAGTGGGCTTTCAGATGTGCTTCTGAGAGACCAATCTTTTTGTGCAAGCAAAATAATGAGGGAACTAAAACACAGCGTTATTACTGAAGTTGATTTTGCACGTGATAGCTTCCAGAAACACAACCCACACAGAAGAGGCAGTGCTGCAGATTCTCCTGCTGATATATTTCATGCCTTTTACCACCCATGCAGTGTCCACAACCAAGAAAGGGAAAGCAGGGCTCCAGCCTGGCTCAGGCACTAGCCTGTTCCAGATGCACAGCCACATTCTTCCCTGCTGACACGATCCCAGAGGCTGAAGAGAAGCAGGATAAAACTGAAAAAGCTTTAATTGGGCTTCTAGCATGACTTATCTTCATTATTGCCAGAAACTCCAATCCCTATTACATCCATACCATTCCAAGTCTTGACACCTAAGGAGCTTTTTTCTGCTTCTGAGCTTAACACAGCAGTTCAAGCACACAGTCACAAAGACTCTAGTGCTGCTCCTGTAATAGTCCAGCTCTGCCACCTACACAGAATTTGCACAAAAATCACAGCATTGCCATTTTGTGTGTCCTAGACTGTCTTATCAAATAAAGAAGTAAAGCAGCCTTACAACTAAACATTGTATTCAGAGTTGTAAGACATACTTGCAGATACAGCTACCCATATTTTCTTTTGTAACCACAGCTAGCTGGGTTCTGTTGTCACATTTCTCCATTTTCTTTCCAAGTAAGAGTTCACATCAGCTGCCTTGTGGCAAAAGTCAACAGCATCCTGGGCTGCATTGGCCAGGCAAGGCATCACTGGAGGCAATCCTGCCCCTCTGCACAGCACTGGTGAGGCCACATCTGGACTGTTATGTCCACAAAAGAGACATGGACTTACTGAAGCAAATCCAGCACGTCACCACAAAGATGACTGTGAAACCGGAGCACCTCTCATATAAAGAGAGGCCACAAGAGCTGGGATTGTCCAGCCTGGAGAAGGCTGAATGTGTATCAATACCTGAATGAGAGGGAATGAAGAGGAGGGTGCCAGACTCTTCTCAGTAGCATCCACTGACAACTGAAACCCATGGCGCTTCATCTGAACACAAGAAAATACTTTTTTTCTAGTCTGAGGGTGCCCAAACACTAGGTCAGGCTGTCCAGAGAGGTTGTGGAGCCTCGATCTGGAGAGATACTAAAAAGCTGGCTGGATATGGTCCTGGGCAACCTTGGGGGATTAGGCCAGGTGATCTCAAAGGATCACTCCCAACCTGAAAGATTCTGTTTATTATATGGATATTTAATGTATAGGCTATCTATAAGAGAGGGCAATAAATTTGAATGAATCTAACATATAATATCATAAATGCAACTTAGATATTTACTCCAAGTTAAAACAGGAAATCCAGACATGACGCTCTCAGACAAAGGGGAAGAATGGACAAGCCAAACTGTAGTTATATTTTAAGCATTGGAACAGTGAAGACTCAACAAGATATGCTACATTGCTAGATTTTATCTTAGACATCGTACTGCAAACTGTCATTAATTACACTGAAATAAGTCCATAAAGTGAGTATATATGACACTGATAAAGGAGGAAAGTAGTGTGTGTGCTGTTTATTGATGGAAAAACTGCTTCTACCATACAGGCCTGATCTTCACGAGATGCTTTTCCCCAGGCAAGGTTTCCCCCTGGTGTCAGCGATTAACAATATTGCGGCGTTATCCAAAGCAGCGCAGTTCAATACCGAGGAGAAATGGTACAAGGGGCTGCCGGCCGCAGCACACTTGTGCTGGCAGAACTGAGCTGCCGAGCGCGACACTTCTGATGAATTCTCTGGACGTGGGACTTTTCTCCTCCACGTGTTAAGCAGAATTGTTACCCATCCGTTTGGCCGTGTTTTAGTCAAGAAGTCGCAGGCAGTTCAGCTCGAACGGGCCGCGCAGGGAGACTGTGGATGCCCTATCCGTGCAGGGCGCAGGGCCAGGCACTGAGGATCTCTGGCCGTGGCGGGGCGCTGGGGCGGGACGGCCTCTGAGGCGCCCGCCATTGCCCCCCGCGCCTACATCTCCCGTGGTGCCGCGCGGCGCGCCGCGGGCGGGGCGGCGCGGGCGGCTGTG
>VZTB01014851.1:573279-616912 GCA_013397245.1 Thryothorus ludovicianus | reverse complement strand
GAGCGATCCATCGCTGCCCCGAGGGGGGAGGGATGATCTCGGCGCGATGGCCGAGAGGAGCCGTCGCGGGTTGGAGGCGAGGGCAAAGCTTCGAAGAGCCGAAGGGGCCGGCGCCGCTGCGTGGGCCGGCGCCGTGATGGCGGCGGGCCCGTGAAGAGGGCCCGGCTGCCTTGGGCAGGCCGCAGGCCTGGCGCAGTCCCGGATCCTCCTGGCTTCTCGAAAGAAGGGAGGAGCAGATGGCCGCTTGCTGCGGATCCGTGCTTCCCGAGGGCTTTTCCACATCTACAGAGTCGTCATCGGGTGAACTCGGTTTCATTGTGGTAGGAGGAACGTGTGAAGCGCCGCGCCTCGCAGGTGTCAGTACAGATCGCGCATCTATTGTGCTCCTTGATTATGAGTAAATAACGCGCGGATGGCTTATTCCTACGCCTTTGCCATATATTTAACAGTTTCAGTGGTGGTCAGTGCCACCCACCCATCCCGTGTTCGTTTCCTTCTGAGATTATTCTCCGCACTTTATTTTCCTAGAGCTAAAAATATCGGACAGCAGTTACGCAGTCATTTTAATTTTTCAATTCTCTGTTGTTCCCAAAATGAGCGCTGTTGCCGAAGTGGCTGTTCTTGCCATGTTTTAAAGCATACAGTTACGTAAGGCTGTCCTTCCTCTACAAGGGCCTGCCTTTCCTTTAATACCCACTGCTGGCCTGGCCAGTGTTTGCGTGGTAAGGGTGCGCCAGGGAAACCGTGTGTTGGAAGACTGGGCACTCCGCGAGGGAGCTGAGCCAGCCCCCTGAACTGGATTTCCGTGTGGGCATCAAAATGCGCGTTTGAGCACAAAGGAGAGAATGGCTACAGAGGGCAGCGTAGGCTCCTCCGAGGTTCGGGGATGGCTGAGGCCAATCTAAGTAAGTGCTGTCACAGTTCAATCCCTCACCCCATAAAAAGCCCAGTACCCGGGCTTCCAGAACTCTGACACTTCTCTGATGGCATGGTAAGTCTTGAGTAAGGAAAATATTCAATAGAAGCCTAATGGATGTAGTTAACAGAGAAGGTAAATCACATTAATTCAAAATACTGCATCCAAACTGGAATTATTTTCACAGCTACCATGACATGTCTGTTTACTCTTGCCTGCATTAGAGCCCAGTATTGTAGTGCAAGATCACGTCATATTTCCATTCCTTAGGGCTCGAATTCTTTGGTTTTTTTCAATGACAGCAAGCTCACTGAGTGAACCAAATAATTAATATTTTCCAGTTACAAGATCTTAAGAATTTTTAAATTGCATAAACTGAAAAAGTGACGCCTTAAGGTAAAAGATGGAGTTTTACATAGAATATCTCAAATTATATATGCTGGATCAGTGGATAGCTTTAAAAATTTGAATGCCCCAAATAGCCTTTTTTATTTTTGCCATTGTTGAAATCTCAGTGCAAAATTCTTCAAAACCACATAGACTGTTAAGGTAACTTATGGTTACTGGAAATTGAAATAGTTTGATGACTACCATTAATTTTTTGTGTGTTTATGAAATTTTATTGCAGAGATTTTTCTAGGTGAAAGCAAAAATTTTTAGAATGTTTTATATTGTTTGTTGTTATTCTAATGATTAGCATATGAATTTCGTTCTTCTTTTTCTTTTTTTTTTTCAGCAGCTACTAACCCAGTAAAATCTTTGAACTTACAGATTTGGGATTTTAAGTTTCATGATTAAAAAATACGAAACTGGAAGTTCTTTGTAGGTTGTGCTAGAAGGCAGCAAGACAGGATTTTATCACTCTTCTGGCTGTAAAGAATGAGATTTTTAACATATGTATCTGGAGGACAGTAAAACCAAATCCTATTTAACCGAGATTTCTGAGATGTAAAAATGATCTTAATCACCCTATTTTAAGTTTGTTAATCTGATAAACGGTGCTGTTTCCTATTTTAGCATCAACTTTAAGATGAGTGGCTGCCGTGTCTTTGTTGGACACTTGAGCTCACGTGCTCGTGAACGGGACGTAGAGAAATTCTTCAAAGGATATGGCCGCATACGAGAAATCCATCTAAAAAATGGATTTGGGTTTGTGGTGAGTAACAGCTTTGTTTTCCTTGCTCTTGCTTGCAGGTACGAACCTTGCTAGGATGATGTCAAGCAAAGGAAGATGTTTCAGATAATAGTAGTTGCAGTGGGAAATAGAAAATATTAGTACACATTTCAGAATGCTTTTCATAATTTTGGATTACAGTTTTGGCCAGGTTTTGCTCAAAGTCTTGGTAGTATTCCAACTGTATTAAGTACATTGTTTGATCATAGTCTTCCATGGATTTAAAATTTACCCCTCATTTCTGAAGGTTCTATATTTATCCTGTTATGGCAGTACAAAATTTTGCAATATTGACCCAGAAGAAAAGCTCATACAGAACCACTTAAGCTCCTCTCTCACCCCTTGTAGTCTGCTTGGTCATATTTCTTGAATAATGGACTGACATAAAAGTAGAGTAGTTAGCTAAGACAGCAGGTGTAATAGGTGCTGACTGGTGGATTCAAGCTGCACAGCTTTGAAGTCTTGTGCAGCTAAAGTTCAATATATTCATCATCAGTACATGTTTATAGGGCATATATGTCTGTCAGACTATTAAATGAAATAGTTAATTGTATCTCAGTTACCTACCTCTGCTTTCTAGAGCTCTGTCCTCCTAAATGTCCAAATTTTGCAGCTTTACGGATTCACAGATTGACTCAGGATCAGCCTGTGTTTTAGCTATTATCTCGTGAGAATTGAGAAATAGCTGTTTTGCAGCACTTAGTTCAGACTCGAAAGGCTGATACTGGCCTCGCACTAGGCAGGCTTACATGCCGCTTTTTCTGCCAAGATCTATCCCTTGAGTGAAGTTATTGGAAAAGAACAAAAGGACAGGCTTTGCTCCTTAACTCGTACACATGGTGGTTCCTGGTTCCCCTGCATTATGAGCTGCTTCTTGACTGTCAGTAGGTAAATACCTGTCTCTTAAAAGTCCAGAGATAAATGGCTGATGTAGACGCGAGCCTGAGTTTATTTAGAGTGCTCTTTCCGATTGCTGATATTTCTGTCCCCTTTTCTTGAGTGTTCCTCTTCTCTTCTGGGCACGGCTGTTGACTCATTCAGGAACAACTTCTGTTCAACTCTTGTAAGCAAGTCAGTCAATCCTCCCTCTCTAGTTCCTAGGTGGAACCATTTTCTTTTCAAAAATTGCTGATAAGCTTGAATAATTGTGTCAGAAATTTATCTTAAAAATTTAACTGTTCTCAGGATAAATTTTTTTTTCTTTGCAGCTGAACAGTTTTCCCTCCCATACTTGCCATCCCACCACTGTGCACCCATATCAGAAATCACTTCCATTGTTTGTGTAACTGTGTTCTAGGTTTTAGAAGACTCTGACTGGATTCCCTTGGAGCTGCCTTTTCTTCCTGCTGAACAAACACAGCTTTCTCAGCATTTCTTTGTTACCTAGCCTTCTGATGAGTTTTGTTGGCCCTCTGCTAGTCTCAGTCCAATTTTGTACTGTCTTTTATGAGCTGGAGGGACCAAAACTGGACACAGTGTTCTAGGTGTGGCCTAACGAATGCCAAGTAGGGTGGAATAATAGCACCCCTTGGTCTGCTGATTGTATCCTACTGATGCAGCCCAGGATGCGATTTGCTTTCATTGCAGCAAGGCCACGCTGCTGACTCATGCTAGGCTGACTCTCCACAAGGATTTCCATGTCCTTTTCAGCAGCTACACTCCAGCCACTCAACCCCCAGCGCATTCTGCTGCTCAGAATTGTCTTATGCCGCATGCATCACTTCATGTTGTGTCCTTCGTTAACACTTATAATTCTTCTTTGCTTAATCTTTCAAGCCTGTCAAGGTCTTTATGTGGGATGGCTTTTCATACTAGTATATCTATTTCTCCTCCCACTTTGGTGTCAGACACAAAATTGGTGAGGCTGTGCTTGATCCTGTCATCCATGTAATTTATAAACACATGGAATGGCATTATCCTTCATGGCACTTCACTGACCATGTGCTGTCAGTTCATCTTTATTTTCTGTTATTTAGGACCTGTATTTATAAAACTTATTACAAAACCAAGTGAACACTCTTACAGTATTAAAAGCATGTTTTGTTGTGCTTGATTGAAATCACTGCTTAATCTTTGAAACAGATTATATTTACTTAAATTTTGTAGATTTCAAAGCAAAGCGTTTTCAAACTTCAGACCACAAAGCTGAATAGACTTATAGATGTTCAGTTTGTTAGAAAGTAGCTCACTACTTGGAGTTGTAGTTGCCAAGTATTGATACTTTTAAATGCTGGACCTAAATTAAGTGTCTTAAGATAATCTTTGCATCATCATGCAAGGATGTGTGATGTTTCACTTGGTAGTGAAACAAATTTCAGTGCAGAAGGGGGAAGATTGCTTAAGCCAATATTGCTATTGAAAAGCAGTTTATAGTTATGCAAACACTTTCTTCAACTTGAGAAATTTCTTCTTTGTTGTTAATGCCTTGCAAGCTGTCATTCCACACAGTTTTCCTCTCCATCTGCACTGTTGCTGCTAGCAGTCCCTGCTCAGCTGCTTGTTCTCTCTGCTTTCTTTCGTTCCTTTGTCCCCTTGCTTCTCATTGTGTTGCTACAGTTGTCCAACCATGTAGAATGAACCTACCTGGGAAGCTGATCTGGTTGAAAAATAACACTTTTTCACCCCACCTCCTGCACAAAGTGCACTGTTTTTCATCTGGGTAGGTTTCTTGACCTAGTTTCCTGCAGAGCTGTGCAAGCAGCTTTGCCAAGAACCAGTGGGCTGGATAGTGGGCAGAGGCTACTTGGGCTGACTAAAGCAGCATTTCTGCCAAAAGCGAAGTGACAGATTCCATTGCAACAGTAAATGGAATTATGCTTGGTACAGCTGATCTGGGCCCGCAGGTGGCCAGCGCTGAAGAAGGGCTCATGTTTCATGCTCTTCTTACACGGGCACCTCTTTGCCCAGCTGGTAAACTGAATTCACTCAAAAAAAAACTAGGAGGGCATTTTTTTCTGGTTTACTCTTTCTTTGCTAGTTCAGTAAGAATTTAATCTTAAGGGAGTTTTGTGAGTGTACAACTCTCCTACATTTGATCACTTCATGGTGTTATATTCCATTTTCCTGTATGTGGAGCTGTGTTTTAAATTGTATGCCTTGAGGTAATTTCCCCTACCTCTCCCCAAAAGTATTTTAGATATTTCTGTAGCAAACCCGCTAATTTAATTAATTTATTTAATAGAGGTCCTGCAAATAATTATACTGGAACAACTGGGGAGGTGAAAGAAGTTTGTGGGATGGAGGGAGAAGAAATTATTGTGCATAGGAATATCTTGGCTTTTCAGTCATAAATGTACTAGGAATTAGCTTCCTTAGTCAAAGTTCTTGGTGATACTTGCTGTAGAAATATAAAATTTATAAAGCAAGCATGTTTATTAGTATTTGCATGTACTGTGAGGTAAAATACTTTTTTATTCCTATTTTCTCTTTAGGAATTTGAAGACCACAGGGATGCTGATGATGCAATTTATGAACTAAATGGTAAAGAGCTGTGTGATGAAAGGTAAGTGTGATACCCTAATTTCCCTTAAGAATAGTAAAAGTGCTTTGCATCGAAATGCAGTGCATTATCTTGTGCTCTGACACCCGTTTCCTGTGGTTCTGTGGTGGGATGTACCTTCCATAACTTTAAAGACATTCATTGGCATCCAGTCTTGTTTAAGGCAAAGATTAGTTTGAGACTGGAGGAGGAGTGGTTTGGAGCAGGGCTCACCATTTTCTACACTTGCACTTAGTTGTCTTTCAAAGGTAACTCAGGATCTTGTCGTTAGGAATATAAGTAAGAGTGACTTGAACTTACTTAGTATTTATCTGTCTGTTCACCGGAAAATAAACTGATAATAGCCAAATGAAGTTACCATTTGGATTGTTGCACTTCAGTTTGCAGCAATGTGGACTATAGTTATTGTATCTTGCAGTAATTTTTATTGTGATTATGGAAGCTGTATTTTAGGTCATTAGGCTGTTGTTAGTTATTTTAGTACTCTTTTCTCTCTGTGATTACTCCTGGGCTCTGGTTGAGCAAATTCAAGTGTTTCAGTCTGAATTACAGACTCGTGACAATTTTCATGAAAATCTGAGGGAGGCAAATGAGAAAAAACACTGGTCTGGCTCTTTAAGAAATGCCAGTGTTTGTGTTATAAATCATTGCTTGCAAGGGCAAGATAAATCTTGTTTGTGCACATTTTCTTCCAGTTGTGAAAGATTTAAGTCAATGTCAAATACTTAATGTTTGTTGTTTTAATTTTTTATGTGCTTGTTTTGTTTTGTTCCTGTCATAAGGGTCACAATTGAACATGCCCGAGCCCGAAGAGGAAGGGGAAGATTCTCACAACGATTCAGTTATTACCAGTCGCAGAGTGGATCTAGGTAGGTGGTCCCTGCTCTCTGTCCTTTTCCAGTAACAAAAGAACTGGAGTTTTCTTTGTGCATTTAGGGATCCAGCTCTGTTTCCTTGCATAGCTTCACAAAAGAAGTTTTATGTTCTCAAACCTTGGAGGTTCGTTACTATTATTTGCCTTCTCAGGCTGAGGAGGGTGAGGATTTTAAAGCAATGCAACTGTCTTGAAGAGGCTCACAGACCTATTATGAATTGTGCCTTTGCCATATTGTAGGCATTACTCTGGTCTTGCTTCCTACTGTCATGTAAGTGGTGTGAAGGAGTATTGCTGCAATTGGATTGGCTGATTATAACACTAAGTCAGGAAAAATGCAGAGCTTCCATATTGTGGCTTTTGTCACTAAACTGAGCTTACATGATAAGTAGAATTCTTGTAGAGCAATAATTCAAGGTATTTACTGTCTAACCAAGTTTTCACATTTCCAGTTGTATGATTATCAAAATGCTTATTTTGGCTTAACCTAGAAAAGGAGCAATGCTAGGGCACAAGATAAACACTTCTGCACGTGTTAGTAAATAGCAGTTTACTAAGTTTGCTGACCAAGCAGGAGAGTCTCTTTCCAGCCAGCAATGGAATGTGAAAACCAGGACACAGCTCATCTCTAGAATACCTCTAGAGGACAGGCAGTATTTGTGGAGTTGTTCACTTTCAGTGATTAGAGCCAGTGGTGAACCTTGTGCCAACTTGCAGTGAAAGTTCTGCAGATTTGTATTTATTCTGCCAGACAACTACGCATGACATCTTTGTACTTTATATTTACCTGTGTGAAGGAAATATGTGTGGAAGAATTTGCTCTCTAGAAACATCCATAGCTGTGGCCTATGCAGAGTAAGAGTTTGGAAGAAAGATGAAGATACAAGGGACATAAACCTTCACATTTGTTACTAAGTCAGAATTGCTGCCAGTTACCAACCAAAGTCTGGAACGTCTAATTTGCATATGCAAGCATACTAATTAATTTTTTTTACTTTAGTGGCAGTAACCTTGGTGAGGTATAATTGGTCCAAGGTCCAGGCTAAAAGTGGACTTTCAAAGTAACAAGTTTGCTGTGTTGAAGGTCATGGGCATCTGACGTAGTCACATTCATGATGTCAGACTGCCAGTGCTAGACAGGAAGAGACTGGTTTGCAATAATGTCAAAACGAGACTCATCCTGCCAGTTTTGTGACTCTGGGTCGTCTTGTTTAAATACTTAGAAGATCTGGATGTTCTATAAAAAATTAAGACACTACTCTAGTGGATTCTTAAATACACTCTTGACTAAAAAGAATCAAGTCTGCAGTCCAGCAAGAAGAAAGTTACTTAAATCTTTCAGCATAGTGTAGAAAACATATGATTTCTTAAGTTTTAAATTCCTTATGCTGAGGAATTTTTTCTTTTTTTTCCCTTTGAATTGTTCCAGCCGGTATGGGCCTCCTGTTCGTACTGAGCACAGGATCATTGTTGAAAACCTTTCGTCCCGTATCAGCTGGCAGGTGAGTTAGCATCTTATCTTCTCTTTTTTACACTCCATTTTACTACTCCGTAAGTAGACTACTTTCAGCCTAATTTCTTAATAAAGCCATCATAAATATTTAATATGAACAAAAAATAGGAAAAAAGCTTCAAGGATTGCTAAAAATTAGTGTTCAAACACTCATAGAAGTCTTTTGTTCCAAAGCTGTGCAAATAGTTCTGTAACTAGATTTTGTAGTTGGGAACTGATTCTTCTTGTTTGCCAACTGATAAAACTTTGGAAGACTCTAGATTGTTTCTGAAATATTGAAACGTTGCATTCGTTCAAATGAACATCATCCTTTTGTATTGCTACACCTGGAAGTGCATGCCTTTGTTTTGATTGAAATTTATAGTCTTTTATGTATTGCAAAATACTTTTGTGACCCAGTTCATGATTGAGAATTCTGGTAATACATCATTAATAGAGGGAATTTTAAGAGAGCTACTGTGTCAAGTATGCTTATTAAAGATTTTTTTTTAAAAACCCAAACTTTCAGTACTTGTTATTTGAAACTTTCTTACCACCTTTCTTTTTTGTTTGCTTTTTCACCTCTTGCTAATGTTTTGCTAATATTTAGCTAGCTTTTAACAGAATAGGCATGTAATCAATTTCTTTTAGTTGTATTCTGTGTGGTATACAGTGTATAGAAAGTTCACTTTGTAAGGACGTAGCAACAGATGCTCTTTACAGAAGGTGAGTGAATAGTGGAGTTTAGTCTTGTTCATTAACCTTTATATTCTTTAAATAAAGAGACTTTAATCAATGTCCTGAAAGATGCAGTAGAACATGTTGAGTGTTCAAAGCCTCGGTCTTGGAGCCACTTCCCCCTGAGGAGGCTTCTTGGCTTGCCTGGAGCTCTGCTGATGTGTTTCATAAGAGTTGGGTGCAATCCATGCAGATAAACGGTTGAACTCAGTTTGTTTATCTTCTGCATGACAGGTTCCAAGGGTTCGTAACAGTACAGTTGTGTTAATTATTGAATAACTAAAAAAAACCACCTGAGTTGATGGGATGATCAACTGGATTTAATCTAAGTATCTTCTGGGTATGCTACACAGTTACACATATGAAGTGATTGTCACTTGGGAACGACAGTAGGGACCAGAGAAGTAAGCTATAATGGAGTGTTAAGGAAAATAATTCCTGTCATGCTGTTTAGTGTTAAAAGCATAACTTGAAAAATAATTAACATTTTTGTAACTTTCTTTTACTTGTGAATATTTATAATGGCTTTATGTGTACTTACATTTTAATTTGAAGCTCACCCAATTCAGATTTCATACTGGTGAATCTTTTAGTATTCTAATTAAACGTTTTAATGTCTCTTAAATATATTATAAGTTAGCATAAGAGACTTTTCGATACCTGCCTAAGTAGACATCATTTGAAGGTAACAACCATATGCAAGCTGCATTTTCTTTTGAACTTGTACTGCTTTGGTACTGACTTGTCTATTTTAACTTCTAACTATGCTTCTTACAACACATTAAAATAGCTAATCCATTAACAGTAGTGCCACTGTTCTTCCTTTCTAATCCCTGCTAGGAAGCACACTCATTATGGAACTTTGCTTATTAAACCTATGCACAGAATTTAGGCTTTGGTGTGTCCAGATCCCCATACTTTGAGAACCTCTCTCTCCCTTAAAAGTAACTGTATTGAGATATTTAAACATAGAAATAGCCAGAAAAGTTTGTATTTGGCTCAGTTTCCACAGATTGTTGACTATATTGTTAATAGATAATCCCATCTCGAAACTGTTAGACCTCTGCTTTTTTGTTTAGCAAACATATATGTCTACATGTTCAGAGCTTTCCAACCACTCTCATCTGTTTTCCAGTATCAAATTTTCAAGCAGTTGAGAAAAGTAGGTCTGTGTTACATCACAATGTATTGTTTCATACATGTTTTTCCTATTTATGATTGTCCTGCACCTTATTTCTCTTTGCTGCTAAGGACAACAGGGTTTTCTTGTGCTATTTAAGGTGATCCAGAACAGTAAACTTAAGATAAAATTTAATTGTTCCACTGGTTAGGTAATACCAGGTAACTTTAAAACATTCCCCAAATAACAGAATGTTGAGCTTTTATGACACATTAATATAAAATACACGTCCTGTCTTTTAAGCAATAATGTTGGCATCTTAATCATGCTGACATTGCAGTTACAAATGATATTTCACGTTATTGTTTCTTAAGATTCAGTACGTAGTGTCGCAAGACTGTGGGAGCCTCAGTCTTAAAGCCTGGATTTACTGATCTGGGAAATAATTATGTAGAGTAACGTTTTCTAACTTCCTTCAATTTACCAGTCCTGGTCTAGACTGGTAGAATTCTCATTGACTTGAGTAGAGCCAAAATTTTGTCCATCATTTCTAAATTGAGGTAGTTTTAAGTGTTGTTTTTTTAATGGTACTAATAGGGACCAAAATTCATTTGCTATTAGGATCTCTCTATGTTAAGACCTGTGAAACAAGGAAAATATCTACTACTTTACATATGCCAGTTTTTAACATAAAGCTATTGAATTAAAATACTAGTTAGAACTAAGCTTTTTTTATATTCTGTGGAAAATGTTCTAAAGTTTTTTCTTGGCTTTTTGTTTTGTAGTCTTTTGTTCCTTAAGCATATTTCTAACCAAGTGCATTTTGAACCTATTCTAACAGCCTTGATTTGGTTAACCTTCATTTTTCTTGTGTGGAGGAAAAAGAACCAAAGATTTGGGGGTTTCTAGTGGCTGAAATTCTAGGGTTTGGCCTGTTCTGAATTTTCCTTTTGGTTCCTATGACACTCCTGTTTTTTGGCAGTCTAGATCTTGGTTTGCCTGGGTTTGATCTCGATTGGCTAGCACAGATCATCCTCGGGTTCTTTAGCCACTTCTGGAGACTGGAGACTATGTCCAGTGCTTTCAGGGCCTCTGGTACCTCCGTGAAGCATATTGCTATGAGCCATCACTGCCTTTCTCATGTAAGAGAGTTCCTCTTGGCCAGCTAGGTATTGGACAAGCAACTCTTTGCTTAAGGTACCTTCTTATATCACCTGCCACTTGTGGTGTGCTGCGGTAAGTAGTCTGGGATTATAAAATACCAGATACTGTTGGGTAAAAATGCTGCCTTAACTTAGACAAATGTTTAGCTTTTTAGTGACCTTTTGCATTATTTGTTTGTGCTTTCTCCTATTGCTAAGCAAGTAATTTTACTTGTCCACGTTTAGCCTCTGTTAAGTTTAAGACAAGGATGTCTATTGATGTGACACTAGCGTGATGGATACTCAAATGAAGCTTAAGAAAAAAAATTCCTTTGTAATTTTTTTTATTACATTATAATTACACCTGTCTGCTCTTAATTTTACTTTGAAGCTGGGGGAGGTGAGCATAAAGGTTGAATTTTCTACATTTATTGAAATGTCATTTAACTGGGGCGTTAGTTATGAAAAATCTGCATTTAATACTACCACATTCCTCATCCCCTCTAGTTCTGATTTCAGGGGACATGTTCAGGGTATTTTAAGTATTGCGCTGTATTTTCATAACAGCTGGTTTTGGGATGTAGGATTATCTTGAAAGCAGTGTTTATTCACTGAAGCTGCAAAATGATGGATCCTTTCTATGTGCAGCTGCTATTTCAGAAATTTTTTTCTAAAGATACATGTATTTTTTTATATAGAAATTAAAAAGCATTAAGCAGTTTTAGCAGAGGTTTTAGGGGAGTATTCTGCTGCCTAACTGATTTGTATCCTGTTCAAACTAAAATGTTAACTTTTGCTGTAGGACTTGAAAGATGTCATGAGAAAGGCAGGGGAGGTCACCTATGTGGATGCACACAGAAACAACAGGAATGAAGGGTAAGTTCATTTTGTGTCTTTATGTAATATGATAGCTGAAACTATTAAGGGCATGATTTTTCCTGTAATACAGAAGAAATGAAATATAAATCTATGGTGTGGCTCAGATGCTGAAATTTCTCCAGTTAAGAACAAAAACAATCCAAAACACAAACTGTCAGTAAGCAAGCGTTCAGTATTGAACTCAGTCTCTGTTCTGTATCATGAAAACAATGTGTGAAAGCAGAAAAGGAAGGGAGAATTCCTTTCAAATGTTAAGTCCTGCTGCCTTATTTTAATATAATCATTTATGATCTGAGTCCTGAGGCTAAAACACCTCCTGTCTGTGGCTGCTTTACACTGGTTCAGCAGTCAAAATCATGGGAAATGAACATAACCAACTTCCATGGGGAATACCTAGCTGCCCACTCTCCGTTCTCAGTTCTGCAGACTACAGAGGTCCAGCACAAGAGAGCAGGAGAGAAGGAAATGCAAATAGTGTCTGTGCTGGCAAAACTGCTCTAGGACTGCTGCAAACCAATGCAACTTGGACTTTTTTTGGGTTCAAATTTAAAAAACCACAAGACTGGATTTCTCTATTCACTGTTAAAGTTCTTGAATAGGGCAGAAGAGTCTGCAAACTTACTTTGTTTCATGGACAGCTTTGGAATTCAGTTTAGTGGAGGACTGAAAGATATTTCCTCAGCTGTGTAGCTTCCTGCATTTTCTCCATCTCCTTGCAGATGGCAGTTCTGGTATTGTTTAAGAAGATGGGAGAGGTATGGACGGTTAGGACTGCTGGTGTCATGTTTTCCCATGTTAAAAACCAGCTTTCAGAAGACAAAACAGAAAGCTGTGCCTCAACAGATGAAAAAGGGCTGATCTTGCTTTCGTTACAGTTTTTGTTTCTCTGAAACTTTTTCTTTATTTCATTATGGTATACAGGGTTGTGGAGTTTGCATCTTACAGTGACATGAAGAGTGCACTGGAAAAACTGGATGGCACTGAGCTGAATGGACGCAGAATTAAACTGACTGAAGACCACAGAAGGCATAGGTATGTCACCTGACATGATAAAATTCTGCTGAGGGCATGGATTTGGGTAGTACTGATGCCAAAGTTTGATTATCTACTTTTTTGGCCCCAAGCTAAATATCACTGCACAGAACCACTTTTTAGCAATGTAAACAGATTAAGATAAGAACTAACTTGCTGAAACAGGGTAAATAGAACTCTTTTGGATGAGAGTAAAGATTTTTTTAAAAGACAAAATGTGGTATTATAAAGAAAGAACTTTTTAAAAACATGAATTTTGGTATGGAAAATGTGTAATTTAAAGGAAAGGTGTCTCACAGTCCTGTGAAATATTTCTCAAATAGTTGGGAAATCTTGTTCGTGAGAATAAAAGAAAATCATTACGCTTGCTTGCATTATTCTTAAGCAATTCTGCTGTTCAGTCATTAAAAAGACATGTCTACAGCTCTTTCATTGTCTCTCTTAAAAATAAAACCTTCTCTTTCCACGACAAAAGGGATGCATTACTAGTGAAGTTGTTTAAACTCTAAGGTCTTAAAGTGTACTGGTTATCCATACCTTTAGAGACTTTCTTAGCCTCTTGAAAGAAACTCTTAATTTATTCTCTCTAGAAATGCATGGCATTTCTAGAGAGAATAAACACCACAGGTAAAAAGTTTCATTTCTGTGATTTTCTTGATAAATTAAATGAAATTTCAAGGCAAGGTGTATACAGAGAAAGAGTTAGTCTTCGATGGAGACTCCCCTGCCTAAAAATTGGTTTCTCTCCTCCTGGCAGCAGCTAGGGAGAAGCATTTTTTATTAGGCAGTTCATATCTTGCCACGCTAGCAGAGAATGTCAAGGCCAGCAGTTCCTGATAGCCTTGACCTAAGCAGATATTGTCGTGATGGAGCATAGCAGAAATCTAGCAGCACTGCGAAATGACTGAATGCTGTGAACAGCGCTTTCAGATGTTCAGGTGGATGTGCTGTGCATACAAAGTAGTTGAGAATTTTACGTCATTGTTTTAAATTTAGTAAGAGGTGGGACTACAGCTTTGAATTATGTTTCTCTAGGAGCAGATCTCGATCCAGGAGTTACTCAAGATCTCGCAGCAGGTCCAGGTCTACAGGATCTTCCAGATCGGACAGCCGGTCCCGGTCCCGGTCAAGGTCCCGCTCCAGGTCCCGCTCTCGCTCTCGCTCCCGCTCTCGCTCCCGCTCCCGCTCTCGTTCTCGCAGCCGTACTCCTAAAAAGAGTTACTCCCACAAAAGCCACCGCTCCAGCTTGATAGCTTCTTCTCCCTCTCCCTCTTCTTCTAAAAGAAAATCTCGTTCTAGGTCGAGCTCTGCTCACAGCCGTAGTTAACCTGCTCTGAGAGATGTATTAATTAATTGGATTCAAGTTTCTTGAAGACTTGAGACAAGTTATATATGAGAACTGGGAGGGGAAGAGTTAACATGATGAAAGGGTGACCTCCTCTTACATTGCCAAAGTGCCTGTCATCAAATAGGCCATCTCTGTGAGGAGGGGCTGGCTGTCAGCTTTCTTCTTTCAGTGAAGTCTGGAGTGGGAAGTCTTTTTTATTTTTTTTCCCTGCTATTAGTAAACATTTCTATCATAGATATATTATGTACACATAATGCTGAGGTAATGGGATGAGACAATACGCTGCTTTCTCCCTCTCTTGCCCCTACTTTCCCCTCCACCTCCAAGGCCTTTGACTTCCAAAATACTATGTTAGCTTTTGTCCTTGGTATTAAGTCCGAGAACAGGAAGTATAGATTTAATTCCTTTAAGGTTCTGTGGCTACTTTTCTGTGCGAGAATGAATGGACCAGATGAAGTTAGTTTAGAGTTCCCCTTTTTCCCTGTTGCTTGGCTTAACAGGCTGTTTAAGTTCCAGCTTTACATGACCTTGACAATATGCTTAATTTGCAAAAGACTTTCAGGAATACACATTGGTTAGTTGAATATTGTTCACTTGGATAATGAATTAATACAATGTTAAGCAGTAATGAAAGCTGGAATTTTCTGTTAAAATGAGACATACCATCCAGATGTCAGGTTTATTGGGAATCCATTATAATAATTTTCCAGTAATTCACTAGTATGTGGTATTGTATGTATAGGCCTTATTTGACAGGTGACTTCATAAAACTGCACAGAAATGTCAATATGCATGTCCATGTTTTTGATGTTTATAAAAGTGACATAGCTTTCATACCCAAAAGTGTGATACTGAATAACATGTGTATGACTAGCAATAGTCTTGATGGAAAGGAAGGTTATTTTAGTAATGAGAGCAGCAAAAAAAAAAATCCCAGGAAAAGTGTAGTCAAAATCTCCGGAATGCACAATTGTTTTGATTAATAGAAATTTCCACTGCAAATACTGTTGTTCTTACAATTTGGAATTAGATTTTTTTTTTAACTTCTGTATTGTCAAAGAAGGGAAACATTTTTGGAAAAAATTGTAAATTAATCCCGAAGTCTTACATGTATTTAAATGTACCATTCCTAATAAAATCAAACCTTTTTCTGGCTTACTTTGCAGTTTTGTTTTATTGTTGTTGCTGTTCACTTTACATAATCTTTCTGACATGATCACAAAGAAATTTATTTGTAGATTTACCTGTATAGAAGCAAGAAAATTTAAACTAGAAACCAGTTATGATCTGTAAGTCACCAGAGGCTGACTAACTGGAGGACAGGATAGGATTTTACTGTTATGGCCAGCAGTGGCTGTCTGAACGAATGGCAGAAGGTTTTTTTTCTGCAGTCCTTGCAAACAGGCTTGTGTGATACCTTCTGCTCTGACAGTTCAACAGAGGAACCAACAACCGAATGGCCACAGGTGTTAGAATCTTCCTATAGGTAAATTAATTTGTCATTTTTGAAATACTGTACTAGAGATTCTTACATTGCCCTCACAACTTGTGTACATGTCAGGCTTCAAGGCTGACATCCCTTATAAAGCCGAGTTCCTGGTGACCCTGCCCATGGCAGGGGCTTGGAACTAGATGAATTTTACGGTCCCTTCCCACCCAAACTATTTCATTCTTTGCACATTTGGCATGATGTGATTGAATATGCTAGCAGTTCTCTTACCAAGGACATTTTCTTCCAAGGGGAAGGAAGCCTTATCCTACAGCACAACTGCTTGCAGCACAGGGCATACCTGGAACTCGAGCACTGCAGTTAGTTGCATTTCAGCAACTGGCTGCATCACCCCCCTGAAACAAAAGTGTCTTTTCTGTGATGTTTATGGCAGTTTATTATTAATTATGTTTTTGTCAGTTTAACACTTGGCTTTTCATCCAAGGATATCCCACTGCTTTGTGAAGCTAAACTTTATTGTACTTGGCCACATAACATCTCTGCTTTATTTTTGAGAAAAGGAAAGTGAGTGTTGCGTGTGCACACCTGTGGTTGCCAAACAAGGAGGTGAGGAGGAGGAATATTCCCGCCAGGATTCCTTGCCGAGCAGGTTTGGCTCCGGCTCGTGCCATCTGCTGGCTGTCCTTGTGCCACTGCTCCTGAAGCAGTGAATGGGCTGAGAAGGGTGTGGGTTGCATTTGGGGACAAAACGTTTCTCTTTCAAAACTGCTGTGAAGGAGCAACGCCATTCCGAGTAGGAAGTGCCCCAGGATCTGTACCCGCAGCGCTCTGCCCCTGCTCCAGAGCAAAGGCTCGAGGGCAGTGAGTGCCACGTGTGGAATTTCTCCGCTCTGCCAGCTCTTCCTGCCACACCCCGATCTGAGAGCTACCTGTTGTACAGTTCCTAAGTGGAATTAGTCTTCTTACAGAGGTTTTGGAAGCATGTAATTTCCTGTCTGTTCCTTCATTCCCACTCCACAGCCACTCTTTGCTGGCAGACTAAATGCTTTGTGCATCCTGTACCTGAGGGCATGTTTCCAATTTTACCAGCCCTGCAATCAGTTCCCCCTCCACCTCCTCTCTTTGCAAACCTGCTGGAGATTTGTTAGCCTTTCCCCCCGGGTGATTTACTAGGACAATGATGCTGATTAGCCAACAGTTATACCTGGCAGAGGGCTCCATGCATGCCAGCTTAAAGGAGGGGCTGCAGCAGAAACATAAGAGAGCCATTCAGGCCTTAGTTAGAGTCAGCACCAAGAGGGTTAACAGGCAGGGGTTAGGAAAAAGACCAAATTATATGCTGTAGTGAAATACTAGCTAATGGCAACTCTGTCTGGGGAGTCTCAAGATGTTCAAAGGACATTCACTACTATTGATTTGCTGGGCCTAAGACCACGAGGGAATGATGAGGGATGAAAGAATGTATGGCAAAACTTGTTTTTCAAGATTAACAAAGGACTTAAAATAAGAGAGTTTCACTGGTAATGAATTGTACTTTTGTGTAGTGTGATGGCTTTTTCCTGTAACCAGGGATGAATGTGATCCTTCCTGGTTCTCTCCTTTTCCACTCTAGAAATCTCTTGTGCTGTGTGGATCTGGAAGGATCCAGATCCAGAGCAGGTGTTTCAGTTCAAACCTAGAATTTCTCTCCATATGGATGTATGTAGAGATACATACACAGAGATACCTACCTCATCACTGGAGACCCTGAGATCAGGTTCAGCAGGGTCCCACACACACACTGGATTTGTTTTACCCAACAGCCAGCTCTCTGGTGTTCTATGGCAGCTGATTTCTCCTTGATCAGAGTCCCATGGATATTACTTTGTGGTTCACAGAGGTAGGATGCTGCAGGATACTCCTTTGAAGGAAGTGAACACCCATTGGTATAGCTGAAGTTAAAACATGAAAAGGCTCTCAGGCTAGAGCCTTGAAAACAGAGGTACCCTAAAATGTTAAAATTAGAGCCAGGTTTTAGTCGGGGGACAGAGTAGCAGTGGTGCAGCATATGCTGGCATGGCAGTGACAAGGAGAGGTTAAGGAAATATACACAGTAAAAGAAAGAAAACTGGATGAAATCTTTACATTCACATCTACAGTTAAAGGAATTAGTCTTCAAACTCCATGAACGGGACTATGGATGTTCCTCACTGTGACTACTGGCTGGGATTTTCCAAGTGCCTCAGGCAATCAGGGGCCCAGGCCAGCAGCATTCCAGCTGCCAGACAGAGCTCTCTCTCCAGAGTAGACTGTGCTTAGGCCATGGACAGTCTCTCCTGCTTCTACTGACCACCAGACAATCTATATCTGGCCTCTCTAGAAGCCTATCCCTTTCATGCCTCTGGCCAAAAATGGAATCTAGCAGAGCTGGACTTAAACACCACATCTGGTTGCACTTGGTTTTGTCCCTTCTATGTATTTTTTTCCAGTAAAGCTCTGTGTCACACTGGCGGTTTAACAAAATGGCAGGCAGCTCTGCTGTCTCTTACACATGCAGCCACTGCACAGTGTTCACTGCATCACTGCCAGCTCCTGTGAATGCCTTACCTGAAAAGTGATGTGCTCAAAAAACCCCAACTTTTCTCACATGTTAAAAAGTTTCCCTGTACTTTTCATTCAAATTGTCACAGCCTGTTTCTAGGACTGTGGAAAAACCATTACTGATCATGTAGACTGGTCTTCCAGGTTTGCTCAAAATGCTTGCTGCAAGATTTCTGCCCACACTTGCCCTCCATTTCTTTCAGTTTACTTTATCTTTCCCCAGTTCTGGCACTTGGATGGTCTAAAATTCACATCTGCTTATTGCACACACTCTCTTGAATTTCCTCTAGTCCAGTAGCTTGTCTCTTTTATCTATGAGTATCAAAATTATTGCACTGTGCTGTACTCCCCAGTGAGAATCGATGATTTTGAGACCCCAAATCTCACAACAAACACCTCAAAACCTGTAAGTGAATTTTTAACTGCTAAGACAAACCTGTGTTGCGCACTTTCCTACCCTCCTACAAGCGTCTCTGCTCCTCGAACAACAGCAACCGCAGTGCGTGGAAGAGCCGTGTGCCCCGAGCGGGTTATGCGTGTGCTTACGGTGACACTGTGGCGTGACGTAGCAGCCAGGGCTGCCTCGGGCCGGGCTCTAGGGCTGCCCACGCGCCTCTTCACCGTGACGGCGCTGTTCAGGGGACAGCGGGGCTTTCCCGGCCCGTCAGCAGCGCGATCCCAGCGGGAAGCGCCGCCACGAATCCCCACGGCGCGGGTCACGGCGAGCGAGCGGGCCCGCGCGGCCCCGGCCCGCCAGGCGGCGCTGTGGCACCGCCTCACGGAAACCGCTCTTCAGAAACGCCCGAGATCGCCTCGAGATCGCCTCAAAATCGCCTCAAAATCGCCTCAAGATCGCGCTGGTGACCCAGAGTTTGCCTTTGCGGACCCCCCCGACACACACACACCCACACGCAGCGGGAGCTCTGTCCTCGCCCCTCCATGCGGTTTCCAGCACGTTCACCTGCCGGCGAGCGGAAGGAAAAGGCGGAGGGAGCGGCGCCGGGGGGGCTCAAGAATCAACCATGGAGGTGAGCCATGTTCAGGTCTCATGAAGGACCTGTTTGTTGGGAGCCACGTCAGTGTGTGCAGATAGTCTGGGTCCCATCATTTTGACTCCCTGGCACTTCGTCCAGCCCTTGGAATTTTCTTTGTCATGATGGCCACCGTGAGAATTGCTCTGAAGGGCTGTGGACCTGTTTCTTCAGCCCAGGGTCGCTCCCCCGATCCCCACAACATCTTCTGAGCGACATGGGCTGAGAGCCTCACCAAGGGCCCGAGCTGCCCACCTTTGTGAGCTCTGGCAGGGGGAGGGAGGGAGATGGAGAGGTTGAATTAAGATCCAGGTATTAAACTGCCGCCACCCAGGAAACCTGCACAGGCTGATCTTGAGAGGAGAGTGGTTACAAAGGCTTAGAAGCAGAAAGTGCTAGCAAATTCTTCTCTTCTGCACTAGACTGAGAAACAAAACCGTCTGCTGAGGAAGCCGCCACCTCCAGCCGCATCCTCCTCCTCCCCCTGCACGTGTACCCACAGGAGCTGCCCAGAACTGGGGCTGCGTCCTGTGCCCTGCCGTAACATTAGCTACACTGAATATTGCCACTCCTCCAAAGCAGTCTGGTGACAAAGAGACTCCAAGAAAAAACTTCTGGCTTAATCTGGAGAAAATTTCTTGTTGTCTAGGTGTGACTTCTGAGCAGAATGGTTTTCTGCTATGTTTTACCACCCAGTGCCTACAACAGGGCTGCCACTCCTGCAGGCTGGCTGGGGGCTCTTTCCCTGGGTTCCTCTGGCCCTTACCAAGTCAACTCAAGGCAGCCTCTGCACATTCCAGTCATCTTCCAAAGCCAGGGCTCCACAGAGGCTACCCCAAGACAACATCCACTGCCCCTGGAAAAGTTCAGGTCTTCTTCATTATCAAGTCTGTTTACTTCAAGGGGACTCAGTTGGCTTTCTTGGTTCACCCTTGATACCTGGAAGCAGAATCAGGGTCTGTGAAGTTTGAAGACCTGGTCCTTCTGCTTGAGAGCTTGAGGCCAGAACAGCCAGACTCCAAACTCATGGAGGAGTGAATCATCTCCCAGACTTTCTGGACCCCTGCTCCAGCAGCATGGCAACAAGGTGGTTAGATGCTTAATCATCTTGTGGTCCAGAGACAAAGGCAGAGGATTGCCTTGGATTTCCTTGATCCCACTTGTCTCTCAGGAGTCCAGCATTTGCTGCCTTGCCCTTTCTGGTACCTGCCAGATTGAAAAGCAGAGAAAACAGACATGTTAATGATCTTTCTGTTGACCTAAATTCCCATGGTCATTACTTCCCCAGGATCTGGAAAACCTTGGACAAACAACACAAGTAATTTTCAACTGTCTCCATTTCTCCATTTCATCCATTTCAGCTTCACAGACTTTGTTGCTTTCTCCTCAGCTTAACAGTGATGCCATCCACCCTGAGTTCAGTTCTCAGGAACAGCACCAGCAGAACTGGCAGCACTCTTGCTCTTCCTGCAGTACATTGCCAATGCATCTCCACCTTCCATGTGCCACCATCCAGCATGCACACAGCATCATTGACTAGCTAACAGCCACCTCCCTGGCTCCAGGGATGGGGCCATCTCAGCCTCAGATAATGGGGACGAGCTCCTGTTCACATCCCATCCTCTCTACCCTGGGTTCACTTGTTTTCCTTATTACTCCAAGATGCAGGTTCAGGTCATTTTCCCCTCCAAGTCCTCCAAGAATAAGTACCACAGTCAGAAGGTAGTGTTCGGGAATATGAACCCAGGGTATTCAAACAAACACTTTCCACCATTTCATTTACTGAGAAAACCCTCCACTGTGGAAAGCCTTTCTGGTCTTCAGTATCTCTGGGACTTTTAGCATCCTCTTAGGGCAAGATTGTCACTGGGATTTGCCCCACTTCTCCTTTGAGGGACAGGTAGAGAGGGCAGGGGAAGTGTTTGCTTGCAGCAGGGTGGGAAGGAGCTGCCTGCACTTCAAAGCTCCTGAGGCTGTCCGCAGGCAGGAAGGGCTGTTGGTGACGCTGGGGCGTGAGGCAAGCCCGCCACAAGGAAATGGCGAGGCCAATGGGATGTGAAAGCTGTGACTGTGTCAAAGGCAGGATGGAAATGTAGGGGTAGCCCTATTTTTAGCAGCTTCTTACAGAACTTTGCTAGGGCTTGCTGGAGTTGGTGTCTGCTTCCTCTTTCCTTTAGGTAAGCAGCACTGGTGAGGTTCAGATCTGTTTTTATTTAGCCATTGACACAACAGTATTGACTGAAATGTCCCTCCAGCCCCTTGGACACAAATTACCCCTGGTCAGAGAGTCTTAGGTAAGAGAAAGCAAATCACACATCCCTGTCTCCATTTCAGGGCTGAGAGGTGGAAAGCAATGCTGAGACCGTGGAACGTGACTCTTAGTCACATCAGCAGGGGATTTTGCAATGTGGAGGGTGCAGGGCAGGCAGTGTGCAAGCAAAACTGAAGTGCTTTGTGAGGGCCTTTGGTTGAACTTCCCCAGCTACAAGACCAGGATATCATTGCCCTGCAACCCTCACCTTCCTACTCCATTCAGCCTCCTCGTGTGCTCAAGGTGTGTGGAGGTGGCAGGGTTAGCACACCTCAAATTAGCATGGGGCACTCTGCAGAGCTATGGGCTGCCCTGAGAGTCCCCTGCCTGTTTCCCTTTAACATTTGCCAGTACTAAATGACTCCTACACCTGCTGTAGGGAGATGCATGGGGGAGAGGCCATTCCTAAGACAGATGAGAGAAAAGATGAGGAAGCAAAGTAGAGGAGCAGCCACAGTAAAGAAGCAACAGCTAAGATACTACTTTTCTGAACAGACTGGGACCACCAAAACATGTTACAGACTGGCTCCACTTGCCAGGGGTTCCGATGAGTTTGACTTGCTGTATTCAGTTTAGAAACAGATTGGGAAGTGTCCAGGCCTAGGCACACAGAGCTTGCTCCTGGTCACAGCAAATCTGGCCTCCCACCTTATTGTCAGAGAGGAATGAAATCTCTGTAGGGATGGGAAAAAAGCACATCCTGAGCCAAACCAGATACAGTTCTGGGGCATTTTCAGAGCAAACTCTTCCAAAGCCTGGCAATAATGAGGAGTAGCAATGGCATGAACAGACGAAAATCATGCTTACTCTGGCTATAGGGCTTGATGTGCATAATAGGCAACACAAACCCTGTCTCATGCTTGAGTCTTCCTGCTAATAATCTTTCAATACCACACATTTAACACCATTCCCAGAAACCCAGAACACCTCAGAGCCTCTCAAGTATTTCTGCAAGATTCTGCTTTGTATCTCATATTTCATACTGTCTTTATTCCCCATGGCATCAATTATCTACAATATAGGCTATTCCTAAGCTGGATTGATTAAGGCGATATATGCAATCATTGAATGAGAGATGTGGATGGAGAAATGCTTTGTAATGTGGCAAAGTTATTTAGAAATGGGAATCCTTTATAGGTAGGCAGTGAGGAGAGCGGGTGATGGCCGGTGCGCTGCTGTCCGAGGGAATGTGCTGGAAGGTCACTTTGGCCTCTAGATGGCAGCCCCATTGCTCCCCCCAAACACACCGAGGGACAAACGCCTCCCCTTCAAAACTGGGGCATGAACACAGGCCTCACTCTCTGTACTTCAGACCCAAACCTACGGGCAGTCAAGACTGCATTCAGACAAACTCTTTTGGCGTTTTTCTCTCTGGAAATCAGAGAAATAGCAGTTCCATTAGGCCTCACACTTGCACACACTTTTTTTGTGCTCTGCCTGATGAACTGGCAGCTCTCCTGGAGGCAGAGCCAGAGTCTCCTTAGCGTATTGTACTTGACCTCTGGGGATTTAGGGCTGTGAACCTAACAAGAATCTACACCCCGCTTTGCCAAAGCTACCTGTACAGTAAACTGCTTTAATTGTTTCAATAAAAAACTACAGCCAAGCATTTAATGGCTCACAGCTGCTGCAACTCTCTGTGATCCCATTTTAAGGTTTGAATGCTTCTATTCTTCTTGAAGCATGGGGACAAAAAGGACGGTTAACATCACTAACACTGACAGACATAGCTTCATACCCTATTTTAGATGAGATAAAACCCAGCTTATTGAAGGTGAAGGGTCATAAATATTTCCATAAAAGAAATGTTGGCAGTGGGACTCATGGGAATCTATAATGCTGGCTATTAGGAGAAAATGTTAATAAATTGTCTCTCTGATTAAAAGTTACTTAGTTAACTTACTTGGAAGTACTTAATTTCTGTATTTCCTGAACACTCATAACCATCACTTCTTGCACCCTCTCAACACCCTGAGCTACATGCTGTATTCTGAGAGGTGAATGAGACTGTTACCCAGACTTGGCAGGTGTTCAGTACCTTGAGATGGGGACTGGGGTATAGCTGCCCAACCTGCACTGGCATCAAGAGGCAGCAGGAACAATGTCCTTTTGAAATCCAGTTAGATACTATGACAGCATCTTCAAGTGCCTTGATACCTGCAGCACTACTCCTCAGACAGCTCATGGGAAGTGTGCGTCAAGTGTACAAAGAAGGCAGATGACATCCACAGGCTACAGAAATGTGACATTTTTTAATTGATAGCTTGGGAAAATGATAATAAGATAGGAAGGATGTCCTCTTGGTGTGTAATTCTCTTGTACCAGTGCCTGCTACAAGTGACAGGCCTGGATGTGGAGCAGGGCTAAGGCTGTTGATCTGCAGGGCCAACAAAGCTGGAGGGCTCAGGAATGCATTTCTCATGTTACGGGAAGTTCTCAGACCACGGGCTTGTCAGAGTGGATATATTTTGCCCAGTGCCAAGAAGCGTAAAGGAGAATAAATATATAAGAAAAAGGTGAAAGAATATTTAAGGTAATTTTTTAGTGTGGTTGTTTGGGGTTTTTCTTCTGATTTAATAAAGCAAAAGAAAATTTGCAAGAAATTTATGGTCTGATTTGATTGCTTCTAATGCTCATGGAAATCCTTTTAGTGAATACTAGACCAGGTCCAAGAAAAGCAGGTTATTATTCCCTTAACTTCTATTAATCCATAACTTTTCCCTCTTACATGCAGTTTTGTTAAATCTTGCCAGTAGATTTAACGTGAGCCTCATCAACAGTGGACCTGGGTAAGACACTGGGATCAGCTGCCTCTTAACTCTGAGCCAGTCTTCCCGGGACAGTGGTGGTAAAGGAGGATGCCTTGACTACAGGGCAGGTAGCTGTAACCTTGGCTGGAGCGTTGGGTAGTCTCTCTTATGGTAAGACCCAGCTGAGAGGTATGTGACCTCCCTGTCTTGTACTGAACTGCTCTGCCAGGTGGGTGATTTTAGCACAGCAAAACCAGAACAGCTCAATAAAATAGTTTGGTTGTAGTTAAAAGTACAAAATAAGACTCCTTTGAAATAGACAGAGAATGGACCAGAAAACGGCCTTATGTTGCCAGGACTCAAACAAGGCCAGGCACCTGGAAGCAATCTCTCCCCCAGTCTGGGAGACTGGGGATGAGAGGATGCAGGTCCCAATCCCAGCTCTACCAAAGCCTGGGTACCCTTTTCAAAGTGCCACTGCAACAGAAGAGTTCAGTGAGAAAAATCAGCTCTTGTTTCATTGCCCTAGGGACAGAGGAATGCTTTTGGGGAGTTTTGCACTTGCATCACTCTACACCTGTGCTGTCCTCAGCAAACCTGTTTGAGTTTGCAAAGCCAAGAGGTTTGAGCCTGGAATATTTGTGTTGCTGGTAAGGATATAATTTCTACATGGATCAGGATCTTTTCTGATGTCTGGAGAGTAAGCCTGTGTATGGAAGAGGTGGTATGAACAGTGAGGGAGTTTGGGCTTGAAACTAAGATTTAACCCTCAGTTGCCCATATAAATATCTATCAACACTTGGAAATTCACATTGAAGGTTATACCTATAGTACCTCCACCCATATTTAAAGGCTGGAAATAAAATTTGGGATAATTTGCTAGCCTTTCTTTCTTTCCCTGTCCTTTCTCTCTGCTCTATGACTGGGATTATCTTAGAGCAAGTAGGCTCAGCCTAGACTGAATACAGTTTTGGGGACGTGGTTTTGCGTTTTGAGTCACAGGGCAGCTATGACTGCTTCTGGTGAGGTGGAACAGCCCTCACACATCCCACCAGCTCTGTCCTTCTGTGGTGCTGGGGTGCTTTACAAGATATAGACTAGAGCCTGTCATGCGTGAATACAGAAGTTCCTGTTGAGGGACAAGGCAAGGAAGCTGGTGGTGTGCCACCAAAAACAGGGAATAGGAGCTGCACCCTCCATCCTCTTGGGCTATAAACAAAGAAAACCCACTTCTCAGGTCCCAGGAAGCTGAAAGCTGCTCCAGATCCACCCTTGTGTGAGAAGAAAACACACCCCATGCTTTTGCCAACATGTGGCTGCAGGTTCCTCACCGCAGCCTGAGCCAGCCCTCCCTGCTGATGTGTGGCCCTAGGGTGGTGTGACACTGTGCCTCTTGGGAGTGGGGCTGTCCGTGCTGGTGCTGGAGTAGGCTTCCCCAGCTTCCCCTTCTGCTGGGTGCTGCTGTTGTGAAACCTCCTCCAGCCATCTGGAAATTCAGTATAGCCCTGTATCTTCCACAACAAAGATTTTGTTAAGCAGTTTTATGTTTCTAAACATTACACAGCTCTGTTGCAAGCTTCCCAATGCCTGCCTCAAGCAGCTCATCTGAGCTGTTCCTCCCATGCTAATCTCTGTGATCTGTGGCATGCATACAGCATTGATGAGAACAGGACCTCCCCTCTGCTGCACCATATTTGCCAGAACAGGCATAACTCAAGATAACCAGATTTGAAACAATCAGAGCAGGAAGCAGCAATAACTGGCCTGGAGGAAAGGCAGGGGAGGGAGTTGCCCATAGACAGTATTTAGGGGGGTGCCTGATTTGTGGTATCTGATCTCTTTCCACACTCTAGCCTCACCTCCAAAGGCAGGATGTGAAGTTTGCAGGATCATCCCTCATCTCCCTGGCTTGAGCACTTGAGTTTAGATCTGTACAATCTTATGTTTAGCTGTAGTGTTTGTGTGTGGGTATTGACCTACGCATGTGCATGACAAAGAACTCCAGAGCTGCAACTGGTTCGGACACTGGTGTCGTCACTGAGGATGGACAAGGTGGCACACATTCATGTTATTTTTCCTCTAGAGTATATGGTCCCAAAGGCTGGTGCAGCAGCTGATGCATCCCAAGATTTGCACCCTGCAGTCTGTACAGAGCAAACGCAGCCAGCTCCCAGCCAGGACCTACAAACCGTGGGGGTCAGGGCAGGCCGAGGCAGGTCTGCAAGCGCCTTCCCTGATGAGCTGACGGCTTAGTCACCAGGGCTCTCCACAAAACCCTGTAAACACCACCCACAGTTCCCTGCAGGAGTCCTTGCCATTGGGCTCTGCTGGAGCCCTGTGCTCCTGCTCCCTGTGCCAAGGGTCACGAGCTGGGACCAGCAGCTGGGTGCCAAATGTGGGCTGTAGCTCAGTGCAGCCGGTCTGCTAGAGGTCGTCACACGCCTCCTTAAGCAAACAGGGATCCACGCCAGTTGATAAATCATTTACGAGAAGTCAGAAGCAAAGAACTAGATTAACCAGGTCACTGGGTGTCCTGGGGGAATGACGTGTCAGTGGAGCTGAAACAGCAGATCCCACAGTTGCAATCTGTTGCCTTCTTCTGTCCTAACAGCAATTCATGGAAATCCCTGGAACTAGACACCAGATATGGAAAAACCCATTAGCTCATCCCAGTCAGCTCACTAGTTAAAGCAGTCACTCCCACTGTATGTTTTCTGGAAAAGTTAAAAATGTCTCACGAGAGGGGATTTCCACCAGCTTCTTCTCAAGGGGAAACTATTCCACCTATCAGGAAGGCTGCCCTGTGGTGATATTTTTGTAAACCAGAAGTAACTCCAGAACCCGAGAGAGAAAAAAAACAAAAGGTCTCTGCTGCAGGAACTGAGGCAGTGATGTTTTTCTGCCTGAACAGATACGTGCCACATGGAGCACGGCTCCAAATGGAAACTCCGTGGGTACACGTGTTTACACAAAGCCACCGAGGTGTGCTCGTGTGTGTGTAAATACACCCGTGTCCTCCCTCTCCTTTCCAAGGGTGGGATGACCTTGTGCCTCGAGCACAGGCAGTGTGTTGTAGTGTGATATCACTTTTGTGCAACTCCACTGACATAAAGGTGCAGCACATTACTCTGAGGAGGAAGACACACATGAAAGGCAGGAGACAATAGTTGATGGTGGTGCTCCAGCACCCACTTCCTCTGTGAACAGGGAGAAGTTGCTTCTCCTCAGCTGTGTCAAGAGAAGAACAGGGCCCCCCCCCATTAAGGGTTGAAACCCAACATGAATAGGAAAGATGGTGCAATGCAGAGCTGTCTTGCTGAGGTTGACAACAAAGGCCATGGAGATTTTGGCAGCTAAGCTTTTCAGCACCTGGGAAGCACTTTGGGACAGTGGGGAAATAAATTAGTGTGTGATGGTATTTAAAGCCTTATCATCAGTTTCAGAACTAATTCTGCATTTAGATGAATGGGTGTAGCACACATTGCTGAGCTGGAACCTGCAAGAGATAGTGAGGATTGCTCCCTGTTCCCATTTAGAAATTTTTTGGCCAGCAAAACTGTAACTTGTCTTGGTGGATTAGGTCTGGGAGCAGGGGTCTGTGGTTGGTGTAGGCACAGCAGCTACACCAGCAGCAAACAAGCCCTGTGCTGTTCAGGGCTCTGATTACCTGTGCCACTGGGTGTTGACATATGCCACTTAGAAGGTGGGGTATTACCTGAGTGTTTGCTCTGAATTTGTGACTCCTCAACGAGTCATTTTATTTGTCTCTCACAGCTGGCACAGCTGCCTTCCGTACTGGAGACTCCTGAGATTTAGGCACTGTGTTCTACACTGATGTAAGTACTGGAGTTTCCTTTCTCAGCAGTGGTGCTGAGGCTGCCCTGCCAAGCACACTGCACACTCTGTTACTACAGGACAGCTGATGTGCCAACCATACCTAGCTTTGGCCTGAGCTTTCTTCTCTGCTGGGTTCTCACTTTGTTCTGTTTAGCACAAAACACACTGAAGCGAACAGGGGCTGTAGAAGAACTATATGAACCGTGGAAAAGGATCTAACCAAGGAGGCTCAGGTCACACTCTGGGCCTTGACCAGGTCCCTGCAGTTGCTGTCAGGTACTAGCCAGCTGACCTACTGAGCCCCTTGCCCCTTGCACTGTGGAAGGATAAGAGCAAGTAGAGCCCAGTAATATTTTAACTAAGAGATTAACTTTCCGCCAGTTCAACAACAATGGATTTTCTGTTTCTGTGGATGAACAGTGCTGACTTGAGGATCTTCCACATGCCAGCCCAAGCTCTCCTGCCTTTGCTTTCAGAGGAAAACTCACATTTAACCCTCAGACAGAAAAAGAAACCTCAGCTCCAGAGACAACAGCCCAGAAAGGTGTCCTGATTGTCTACAACTCATGTCTCTGGCACAGTGTGAGTGGCACTTAGTTCCTAAAGGAGGGCCAGAGGAAGAACTACCCATCTGCCTTCTGGATGCTCAAGACTCACCCATTTCCCTGCATAGTCCCAGTGCACCTTGAACCCACACATGACGGTTGAAAGAGACATAGAGAGGCCTCTGAACAGTCCTGGCACTCAAATGCATTCCCTTCCCACACTGAAGTACTTTTGAGACCCTTTATCTCTCACACCTTGAAATTTGTGGACATTTTGCCATTGCTCTCAACAGGTACAGTACCAGCCCCTGAAAGACAGGTCCCAAGCTCACAGAAATCAAGATGGATCTTTCTGCAAACTTAGTCATGGCAATGGAAACAAGTTTTGCATGTGACAAGGCAAAAAGCAACACTTTTTAATTCACTGAAATTACCTATTGCAAAGATTATATTCCAAAGATGAAAATACCAAATGTTTTACTTTAAAACAGTAGTTAAGATTCATTCAGGGAAAGCTGACCACCTCTACAGTAGCATGAAGCTGGGTGCAGCAGCATCTCATGGGGCCCAAGCCCCAGCCAGCCAGATCAGCTAGTCTCAGAAAGTGGAACTGACTAATCTGAGTTGTCTGCAATGAGCTGGGCATGAGTGAAATCATGCCCTGTGTAAACAGTGTGAAAAGCCAAGGAAGATGATAAGGAGCTGGTTTTTTTATTATTGTTGTTGTTCTTGATTCTGTGTGGGAGAGGTTAACAACATAGGTGAGGATTTTAAATAGCAAAGCAAAAGCAAATGCAAACACAAACAGCAGTGGCAGCATGTGGCCCTGGATGTTCAGCTGCGATGAGACACTGAAGGCTCTGTTTCTCAATGCTTGCAGTGAAGCACTTTTAGGAGACTTAGTTTCCAGTAAGTGCTCAGCACTGAAAAACAACTACCCTCACAAAGAACTAGGGTCATGATCTTTATCTCCTGACCATGTGCTTTGAGAGCTATTTCCACTCTAGAGACATTTTCCTTCCATCTCCTCACAGAGCCATCTTTCCTCCCTCAGACATTTGCACAAGGACGGTATGGGTAGAAATTAACCCAGGCCCCAAAGGAGAAGGTGGAGAGACCCTGCCCAGCACACAGATTGCTTGCAGATCCTTGCAGTGTGATGGAATCAACCAACACCCTGGTACAGGGTGTGTGCCTGTGATGTGGTGGAGGAATACACGGTCACTGATTTTCAACTGCCTACCTCTGTTCTGTGCGTGGCCTTGCGTTAGTTTCAGGCCTAATAACATCATGATATCATAATGATATATCACGCTCTGATGACAACACCGCATGGAGTAAGCCACAGCAATCTGATCTCATTCTGCAAACGTGGAGATGAGTGTTACTGCTTCACAGGACAAGTGGGTGGCAGGTAGATGGAGCTGGCACTACCTATATTGTCAGGCCTGGGTGGGAACGTGACCTGCTGGGTTAAATTAGGTGGCTGGGAGCTTAACGCCTCTAGATCAGCCTCAGCGGTTGCGGGTGAGTCACCAGACCTATCTGCATTCACTTCTTCCATCTGTGAAATGGTGACAATAATATTTCCTCACCTGATGGGGGAGGGAAGCAAGCGTGTGTAAAAGAATGAATAAATGTTTACAAAGCATCTTGTGAGCAGTTCACAGAATCTGGACGTGCTTAGGAGGAATCCGCGTTTTTCCCTCTGCTCTGGGTTGCACCATACTGCGAGGTATAAACACTTCCCTCAGAGTCAACAGTTTCAAATGAGAGCAAATGAGATAATTCCTCAGGAGAGAAACAGAGAGTGAGGACTTCATGCGTTACCAGCAATTTCAATAAATTCCATTCAAGGAAAAGCAAAGTAACCTTTTAAAAGATAATAATAAAGCAGAAAAACAAATGAGCTGTGACCAGTATTTCTTTTGTGATTGTACCACATGACCTTAGGTTTCACTTCCTAAATGGGAACCAGAACAGAGAAGTGAATCCCCTTGAAATAAAAGTGAAGTTAATAACGGGACACCTTTAGCTCTTGCCACATCCTGTGTATGCTGATCATTATGCTTGTAGCTGGCAAGAGCATTTCTAGATTTTTCTTTACCATGTTAATTCTTTGCTGAGTCAAACCATGTTGTATAAACAGTTGGGAAAATGCCTTCCTGCATCTCCCCTCCAGCACTGCAGTGCCACGCGCCCTGTCCTGCTCCTTTCCCATGCGCGTGGGTGCCTGTGCCCACAGCACTGCTCCTCTGCCCTGCTGTCAGTACAGACCCACGCTCCCCACAGCTGGCAAAACCACTCAGTGAGCTCTCACAGTGCATGAGCACTCAGCCCTGCCCACCCTCGCTCCCTGTCATAGCACTCTCTGTTTCTGTCACAGTTCTGAGCGCTCACATGCAGACGTGTGATGGCCACTCAGTATCTTGCTATTTGTTCACTAGCACTTGTTCTTATGCACATACACAATTCCTTAAGCCAACACAAACACACACAAATATGCACGTTCTTCTTAGTCTAATACATGCACAGAACCATTTATTGTTTACTTTTTCTGGTACAAAAGAGAGGATCAGCAGAGGGACCTGGACAGGCCAGATCATTGGCTGAGGCCAGTGGTATGAGGTTCATTAAGGCAAAGTGCTGGGTCCTGCACTTGGGTCAAAACAACCCCATGGAGCTGGGGGAAGAGTGGCTGGAAAGCTGCTCAGTGGAACAGGACCTGGGGTGTGCTGGTCCACAGCATGTCTGAACACGATCCAGCGTGTGCTCAGGCAGCCAAGAAGGCCAATGGCATCCTGGCCTGTATCAGGAGCTGTGTGGCCAGCAGGAGCAGGGCAGGGACTGTCCCCCTCTACTCTGTACTGGTGAGGGCACACCTCAAAACCTGCGTTCTGTTCTGGGCCCATCAGTACAAGAAGGACATTGAGGTGCTGGAGCAGGTCCAGAGGGGGGCACTGGAGCTGGTGAAGGCTCTGGTGAGTAAGTCTGATGACCAGTGGCTGAGGGAGCTGGGGGTGTTCAGCCTGGAAAAAAGGAAGCTCTGGGGAGATGCTATTACTCTATACAACTACCTGAAAAGAGGCTGTAGCCAGGTGGGGCTGGTCTCTTCTCCCAGGCAACAAGTGACAGGACAAGAGGAAATGGGCTCAAGCTGCACCATGAGAGATTCAGGTTGGACATCAGGAAGAATTTCTTCACTGAAAGGGTTGTCAAGCATTGGAATGAACTACCCAGAGGGATTGTGGAGTCATCATCCCTGGAAGCACTGAAGAAATGACTGGATCTAGAACCTAATGCTATGGCTCAGTTGACATGGTAGTGTTCAGTCAAAGGTTTGACTGAATAATCTTGGAGGTCTTTTCCAACCTTAATGATTCTATGATTGTCTGAAAAGTATGCACTTCACAAATGCAAACTGGTCATACACATACACAACTTAGCAATGAAACAGAGCTCCAGGCCTCTCCATAGCATCATCATTGCAACAGCCTTCTTCCTGGGATGTTTTGTAGCTGAGGGGTTGACTGCTTCAGGAGATGTGGATTAGTTAGCATATTAATTCACCAGCACAGCTATTTTATTGGTCTGATTTAGGCTGAACACTTATCTTTTGGTGCATTACTGGTGCTTGCTGCTGCTGTTGCTGCTTTTCATTCTGCTTATACTGTTGGAGGTGACTGTAAGATCCTCCCTTGATCAGCAGAATTCCTCTTATGAACAGTTTCACAGCAAGGAAGCCTTTACCATCCACCACCCCCACATCTGCTCCTCAATGGATCTTCAGCATTTTAGTGACACTTTGAAATTCTAGTTTGCATTTTGGAACAGCTCCATTTGCAACAGACCACACATCTTGAACCTGTGGGATTTTTATCCAACAATATCAGAGGTAACAGACTCCTTTGAGCTGCACATCTCAAACACATCTGAACTTGGGAGGAGGGCCACAAGTTTGCCCAGCATCCTGGCATTGTACTGGTGGGCCAACCAACTGCTGACTTCAGTAACAATTAGTGGGCATAATTTTTCAGCTCAGTGTACACAAACTGAAAGGCACTGAATTTTGGAGTCAGAAGACTTCTTAAAAATTGTTTTAATGTCTAACAATGCTCACTGTAGGCCTGGAGATAACAAGTGTCCATCCACAGATAAACGAAGCAGCACTGGCTGAACTCTCATTTCACACAGGATATCAGGCAACCATTGCTGCTATGAGTTACTGCTGGACCTATTATCCAGTTGGATCTCAGCCACATGCAGGAGATCTAAAGAGAAAAACTGATCTGTTTTTCTCCTTGACCCTCTGGGGTGCTCCCAAATTTCTAACTAAGCTCCTGGTACTTGCCAGGTAACACCTCTCTCTGCAGAGCTGTGTGCTGATATCTTGGCATTTCCCAAGTGGCACTAGAGGGCCCACATCTTTGCCTTTCCAAGAGAACAAATCCAAAATGCTTGACAGATTCCAAAATACTGTCAGTCACCTAAGGAACATAACTAAGAAAAAATAAAACCAGTAATGTTGAATTCTGTACATTTGCTTTTGAACCTAGCCTTTGACTCTCTTCAGAGTTTTCATGTTTTTCTCTGTGCTAGCTAACATGAACAGCATGCTTTTCTTAGCTGAAAAATTGGATCTCTTATGACCACATGATGTATGGAACAGAGACATAGGGGAAAAAAAAAAAAAAGAGTAGGAAACTAGGATGATTAGCCTTCCTCTTTTTTCAGCCTCAGTAGCCAGCAGTCAATATCTCATCTGTCTGTATCACCTTTTATCCCCTTACAGAAAGTAAAGGATTGGTAAGAAGACAAGGAGGTAAGGAGGAAGCATCCTGCTGTGGATATTCAAGGCTTCCTGGGCTTCACAACCCCAAGGAAACTGTGCTGTGGAACAGGGCATCATGTCATGCCCTCAGTGCTCACTACCTGCACTGCACAGTAGCCCAGACACCAGGCCCAGTGTCTCTGCTCTTGTCAGGAGCATGATTAGCTCCTCTTTAATGACAGTAAGTCCAGGCTTTGCTTTTATTTCTCAACCAAAATCTTACATATCTGTGGCTCCATGGCCCCAGCACAGTACTGGCAGCAGGGAGCACCCAGAAACCCTGACTGAAATAGTGACAAACATCATCCAGCAAACGATTTCTCCTCCCTGGTCATCCACAGAGCATGTGGCAAAGCTCCCACCTTTCTGGTCCAGCCACCTGTAAAATGTGTGGCATTTCTCCCTCCCTGGTTTCTCCACAAAGGTTTCTGTATGCAGGAAAAGTTGGAAATTCAGAAGGCATCTGTTCACTCCTAGCCCAGCTTCCTTGCCACACACTTGGGACAGTGTCACTTCTCTGGTCCCCCAAACTTGTTTCAAACTCAGCATGGTTCTTTAGTAACTTCACAAGAATAAACAAGGGCCTGGTAGCATTTAGGTCATTCTAGTAAATTATTTACATGCAGACCTCCCTTCCATTTCTTATTGCATGGGTCTTGGTGTCACCACGCCCTGCCAGGGACCACATTTGGCCCTGCAGTGTAGTCCCCACTCTGTGACAGCCAGGCATTGATGTGAGCAGGATTTCAGTGCACAGGTGGGGATTCACCAGCTGCTGCCCAGGGCTGGAGGTTGCCCACAAGGCAATTGCATCCAGCCTCTGTAAAAGTGGGCGTCGGCAACCTATCCTGAGCAGGTACACAGCTCCGGGTGGCTTGGCACGCAGAGGTGGCTGAGTTCAGGCCAGGTACAAGCTTATCAGCAGATCACATCCAGCTGAGAACAGTACTGAGAGGCAGCCCAGTGGCAAAGCACAAACTTCCTTGCAACTATTTTTAAAAGCACCTTTACATCTCTCTTTTCAACTTGCAGAGCACAAATAAATCAAAAGCATCAGCCAGTTGTTGCTAAAGGGAACTATTGTTTTATAGCCTTCCTCATCCCTATTGCAAATGAAATAATATAATATTCCTCAACCTCCCTTCACAGAAAAAGTACCCCATCCAGCTCTGTGTATGATCCTGTTTCTATTCTTCCATGCTGCCTTTGGTGAACTTTTGATCTTGACTCGGCATGGTCCATCTTACAGTAATTCTTTAGGTCCTGCTTCATAGTGGCAAGTGGGCATGGACTGTGATGGATGCCCAGGTTATATGATGACGTTTTTCATGCTGACCCACGGTAGAGGTCTCTTATGTGTGATGCTCTAACAGTCATTGCCCCTGTCTGCTGCTGACCCTCACAACATTACTTCTAATTCAGAGCAAGAGGCTTGCCCAATTTCTTCTAAAACAGCTTGCTTTGGCATTTGTGTGCACTGAACTTTCTCCGTCATGGTGGTTTGGTTTCCAAATTTAGTTAGAATCTGCTGGAGTCCCTCCCAGTCCTGCCAAGACTTGCTTGCATTTATAATGCATGGTTCTCTCTTGGCAGCAAATGCTGTTGCCTTTTTATCCTTCTTCCCCCTTCACTGATTTTTGTAATAGTATTCAGAGGGCTGCTTTCATCTCTGCCAGGCATGGTCCCACCACCCCCTTCGACCCAGTAAACTTTTATTCCCCAACTGGAACATCAGCCTTTTACTTGTAATGGATTTTTCCTCCATCCAGTCAGTTCTGACTCAATTTTCAATCCATGATGGGACTTTTCATACCATGGCTGCCAAGTTCATTCTTGGAAAGGCCTTTATCAAAAGACCTTTTGAAAGCATAAATTACTATGGTCCCTACTTGTTCCTGATGAACTTCTACAGAAGTTCACAGAAGTCAACTGACTCATGGGTCTAGTCCTCTATCAGTGCTCCTTCTGCTGGGTGCTGGTCCACCAGTGTGACCAGCATGGTCCCCATGTGTCTGGAAGCCTCATATTATGTCCTGTCTGGCCTTTTTCCAAAAGGCAGGTGCTCCCTGGGGCAGGGCAGGAGGGAGGAAGGAGACCAGGGGTTCTGCCCTTTGTATTGTGGGGAGCAGCAGCAGGGCCAGTGACAGACAATGAGGGGTGCTGACTCCAAGGCTGTGCTACAATGCCTTGTGTTTTCCTGGGTAAACCCCTTGAGCCCAGGTGTCACACAGAGCAATGCCCTGTCACTGGTACTGGCAGCTGTGCTGGGTGTTGATGCTGCTGCTCTGGGCACCGTCATTCATCCCTGTGCAGGGTCCATACAGGATGGAGGCCAGCAGGAAACACCTCAGACTGATGTAGGACTGCCCAGGTCTCCCTGGGGAAACAGTACTGCAGCAGAAATGCCAGTGCACCATGCCCCAGGGAATGACATGTGGCAAAGTCATTCAAAAGCCACCAGAGCAGCAGCCCTGGTCCTCCCTCACCTTCAGAGCCCAGCTCTTGTCCTTTAATGCTGAGCACTGGTAGCACCTGCTTGCCATGCTGGGTGGCAGCATGGCCCCACCACCGCCCAACCCCACCTTCATCCCAGGATGAGAAAAACACACTTTAACTGTCCTGTGGCCAGCCAACGTGCCAGTTAAGCTGGGCTGTCCTTATCCAGGGAGCTGGTGGGCACTGCCGGCCCATCCCATCCTCTGCCTTTGGCTGCCTTCCCCTGCAGTAACAATGAGACGATGTGTGTCGAGAGACACATCCAGAAGTGGGCCGTGGACCAGGAGGTTCAGAAGTGGAGGTGCCAGCATGCCCCCAGGATCAAGGGGTGGGTGCAATTACCTACGGTAAGAGCCATGTCCAGCATATTTGGATCCGGGTCTTGCTCTAAAATTAGTTTAGTTTCCCAGTTTACCTGTGAAGTGCTTCAAAGGGCGCTGAAAGAGTCTGCAAAGGACAGCAGGAGCACAAGCAATTGCTGAAGCCTGAGGGAAGGCTCCCATGCTGCCAGGGCAGGCTGCAGTGGGAATTTTATCACTGAGTCCTGGATGAGCAGAAGTAGGCGAGCACACAAAGCTTTCCCAATCTGAGTTCAAATGTATGAATTTACCATATCTAACACCTCCCTGAAATCCAAACAGACTCAATTACATTCTCTTTCTGTAATGAATCAGTAATTATATTGAAGAACACTATTATTTGTTTGGCATGACCTATATAAACCCGACTTGGGGAGTGCATAGTTGGTGTGGTGCCAGTGCCCTGCGTATTAGTGCCTTATAAACACAACCATTGTTTGAATTTCAGATCAAAACAAACCGAGCCACGTCGCTTGTCAGTTATTAGATATCTTTTTCCCAAATGCTCACCCTGGCCGTATTACAATAACAATAATTATTATTACATACTTCCTTATTGTATGTTTGTGCCGAGGTAGCACATTTGCCTTTTTCCCACACATTAGTTGCTTCTCCTGACTCTTATGATTCACTCCTGCCTATTTCCCAATGTCCATGAGGTCTTTCTGCATTCCCAGCTGCATTTTGTCAAGACCTGCAGATTGGCACAGGAACTCATAGTGCTGTATTGCACCAGCCTGCAAAGGGTTGCAAACCAGCACAGGGGCTTTGCTCCTCGAGGGAATATACAAACTGAAGAAAGATGTGGACCCTGCCCCCAGGTGCTTTATAAATATTTAACTTGGTCTGATAATGTGATAAGGGCTGATAATGTGATTTGGACAGACTAAAACCCAGCCCTGCTTGGGCAGGGTTGGAAATGGACCTTCTGCGGGAAACAGTGTGGGAGGGGGGCAATCCAGAGCAGCCAAGTGATGATGCCTTCCACAGCCACTGCCACAGCTGGGAGTAGGACTCACCTTGCCCAACTTGGGACACCCAAAATGAAGCTGTCAAATCCTCAACAAGTTGCCGATCTGCCTTTACAGTCACAGAAGAGAAGCGGGTGCTTGGCTGTCGGGTGAGTCAGCCCTTCTCAAGATAAACTTCAAGATATGTGAAATGAATCATACACTAGAGGTGCCTATTTGTCTCCATTGACTATGCAGGAAGCCTGTACAACTAATTAGGTTTAGACACCTAACTTTTAGGCACTTAAAAACAGATGAGAGGAATCCCATGTCATTGACCTTCTTCATTACTGGCCTGACAAGGGAGGCAGTGGGAGAGGCTCCCTGGAAATTTCCTACCAGATTTGGACCTAAGCAAACTCTATCCTCTGTGCACGGGAATCTGCAAAGCCTCACCTCTGTGTCCACCCCCTTGGAGCTCCTACAGGCATAGGGCTCTCCAGCCATGCCCAGCTGGCAGAGATGAAAGCATGTTCCCTGCTGAGGTCTGAATGAGGCAACGGTCTTGTGGGAAAAGATATAATAATGGAGCTGAAGTCTGTATTATAATGTATTCAGAGCAGGCAGGAGGAACAAAAAACAAAAAAGAAAAGGAGACTTGACCTTGGCTTCCTGCCTGATGCTAAAAGTGTGTTTTGATGGAACGGGATAGGCAGGAAAGCAAGCTGCCTCCCTAATGCAAATATCTCATGGAACTGTAAGATGTGTGGAGTGCAACTCATGTGTTTGGAAATAAGGTTATGACAAGCTCCACTGTGAAAGGACAAAATGGTATTTTTCAGAGGGTTACAGCTGAGCCAGTTGGAGGTAAGTGGCCACCAGCGCAGCAAGCAGCACCTTCTGACACCAGCACTGCATGCCATATAAATGTCATGATCCAAGAGGCTCCAGAGTTGTCTTAGACTTTCTCAAAAAAGAAAATAAAAAGATGAAAGCATTTCGTCCCAGCACTTTTTTTTTGAGAAAAAAAATCGTGGAAACATTCCACTGGTTAATGTCTGCTGAATAATCAGCAGCCAGGGCTGCTGTGGCTGGAAACAGGCAGAGGCCAACAGAAACCACTCTGCTGCATTATCATCTTGCTGTGTGTCAGCTTGGGACCATGGACTCAGGATTTAAAAACCTGATTTTGTCCTGGTTTATGAGATCTATGCCTTCCCACTTCCCCAGCCATTTGTTACATGCATTAACCATCGTATTGATGCAAGGGCAATTGCTGTTCTGATGTGCAGCAGGTGTCGCTTCTTTTTTCTGGAATCTATAATGCTTCTGGCACTTCCCTTAACTTGAATTCAACAATTTATTGAGGTGAGATACATTTGTCTTCCCTCTGCCCTGGCAGACACAGAGCCCTGTGCAGATTAGGCCAGTTTAAGGGCACCTATTTGAAGCTGTGCCCTTTCTTCACACAATAATCTGCTCCTGAGGTTGGGCCCAGCAGGGATGCTGGGGACCCCAGGACCACGCTGTGCCCAGCTGAGACCTGGAGGAAAGAGAATGCTGGCACCTGGCTGCACAGGGTGTCCCATGGATGTGGACTCTCCACAGGAAGGTAATGGGGTGCTGCTCCAGGGACCTGCACCAGGACAGAACACCAGTCTCCCCAACAGCAGCTTCGTGGCTCTGCTTCACCACTGATGAGAAACACATCTTGCTCCATACCTCGCCTTGCTGTAGCCAGGCTGGGCACTTCCTCAGCTCCCATTACCACACTGGCAGAATGGAAATCGCTTCTCTAGCTTCACGCACTTGCGGCATATTCAGGGAGGAGATCAGAGGAGTCTCGCGCCTTGCCCTAGAGCGATTGTAACTTTACTGAGAACAGGCACACCCCTAAGAAGAGGGACATTGCTCTGCAGGAGGTGGTGGGTGCCAGCAGAAAGTGGGCAGCAGGGAGAACTGTGGTGCTGTGTGAGGGGGCTGCTGGGCTTTCCTGCTTGTCCCTGTGTCCAGATAGGATGTGCAGACCCCAGCTGGGGACTGCACTGCCATGGAGCTGAGGTAACGTAACAGCCCCACACCCGTGTCACAGGCAGGGAGGCAGATGTTCCTTCACTTTCCACAACCATGCAGCAGCCAGTCCTGGTGATGGTCTTTTCCTCCAGCCCCTCAAACCTATTGCCTCATTGGTGTTGTCTCAGCCCTGCTCCCACCCTCAGCACAGGCTGCATGTGTCTGGATGTAGCTGAACAGACCCCAGGATGTGGCTAGGCCAGCCTCCTGAGCAGTCATGACAAACAGCGAAACACTTGCATGGGCTTGCTGTCCTGTGGTGTGGAAATACACTAATTGCATTAGTATTTCCACTGGAAATTATAACTTAGATCCATTAACTTCAGCCAATTTCCTTACCCTGCGTCTGCTTAAGAGGACATCTCTGCTTTTTCCACTGCAGTGCCTTGTCAGTGCCACCGGTGCTAAATTTGTGGCAGGCTAGTCACATCCATGTGACACTTCAGAAGAGGCCACACATTATCTCCACCTTCTGTCTTCCCCTCACTTCCCCCAGAGGTAGCCCAGCATCTGAGCTACTGAAAAACAGAAAGCCCTTTTTATGAACAACTAAATCAGATCCCAAACCCCATTACTAATTAGTAAAGATGTGCTGTAATTTAGATCACCTTGGACGGTCTTTAGGTCATTCACAGGTGTAAAGTCAGGAGGATTAAGAGCTTACAATATTTGTCTGGTACAGCTGCTAGCAATTCCAGCAAAAATAATGGAGCTAGCTTCTTGGGTTTCCTGCCACCACAAAGTACACACATGCACACACTCTCTATTTTATGAATGTTTACATACCCGAGCTGCCAGGAATCTCACTCCTGTTGCTTCCCACCACCTTAACACACTTTCCTGTATCTGTGAATTTGTTTTCTCACTGAGCAGCTGGTAATATCCCTTTTGCTTGGGAGCAGGCAGAGTACCCGACTTCCTCGGGTGCCAGAAAAGCCTGGCAGAGGGCGCACCTACAAGCTGTGGTTTCCATCTCAAGCCATTTACACCTCCCAGTGGCTACCCAGAGATGTTCCATGGAAGAAGCAAAAGGCCAAAATAAAAGGAAGTATTAAAAAGTTACAGACAGGTGGGGAAAGGCCACGCTGACATCCGCCTACTCCCCCTGAAAGGCCACAGAGTCTGAGGAGGCGCCTGGAACAGAGGAAACATCTACACCCGCTTGCAGAGACCAGCAGAAAGGCACTTCCACACCTACACCTCCAGGGTCACAGCCAACAAAAATAGCATCAGACCTAGAAGATATGTATAGAAAAGTGACTGCAGAAAGCCTTGGTTCATTTTACACCCCCAGCAAAAATAAAGTCAGGAGGTTTGTCCTTCCTCTGTACATCGGAGCACCGCTGCAGACCAGACATGTCTGTTTACCTGAGGATTCCCATGGGAGCAGGGGAGTGAAATGCCCAACTCATCTGAAAAGCACAGGGGAAAACGTTGCTCTTGACGAAAGCACTTCCCTTTCCTACCTTGAAACTTTGGGAACTGAGCGGTAGGAGGGGGAATAAACCCAAACACCCCACCCCCACCTGTTTTCAACAATTCAGACATTTTCGTACTCAAGTTCTTGCTCAGTAACCCTGACGCAAGCAGATCTGCAGGCTTCCTACTGCCAAATGGCTCCAGGTGAGTGGAAGTGCAGGTGTCTTAAGATAGCAACTTTGTTCTTTTGCCATGGGAGCTGCACCATCATCAAATATATTTGTGGCAAAGCTGGCACTTGGATTCAGTTTATACTCAGTGCTCAAAGTAACCTCTTATTACCCTGGCGGGGAGTTAAACTGGGCAAAGAGTGCAGCCACCCCAGGAGGCTGTTCTCCAGCCTTTAGCAGAGGCCAGCGTGTGAACCCGTGCTCAGCGGCTCAGGGACAAGATACTGCTGATTTGAACATCCCAGTGCCAAACTGGATCAGACCAAAGGTCTGTTGTGGCTTTCCTCTTACCTCCAAGAGCAGTCAATGCTTATGGGCGAAAACGGGGATGAGTGTGTGATACTTCTGCTGTGCATTGTCCAGCAACACGTTGCAGAGGTCTGCCTTTGCCTTTAGTAAGCCTCCAGGGACTTTTCCTCCATAAATTTGTCAAATTGCTTTTTTGACCCGGTTTATACTTTTGACCTCTACAGCATCATGTGCCAACAAGCCCATAGTTTTATACACACATGCAATTGGAAAAACTAATCCCTTAAACTTCCTGCCTTTATAATTTCATTCAGTGCCCCCTTCTTCTTCCCTGCCTTCTGGCCACTCTGGGCTGTTTCAGCTCTCGTACAGAAAAGCAGTTCTTAATTTCTCTGCTCAATGTGTGCACAGGTCTAATGCAGAATCTTATCCCTCTGTATTTTGTGACAAGTTTAGCACCGGCTTGCATCTGACCCAGGGAAGGAGAGAGCTCCAAAAGTGGCTCCTGCACTGAGGACGAGTTTGAGAAGGGCTTGGGAGGTTCTCGACATCTATTCCTGCTTCCCAGGCCCAGCTGCAGTATCCCAACTGGAATGTGCTGGGCCTGGATGGACTGACTCACACAAGAAGGCTGGTGAGCATGGCATTGCATTCATTCACTTTTTCAGTAATCTTCTTTAATAATTGACTTTCATTTATTCATTTACCTATCTTTATTCATTTGCATCTACCAAAGTTCTGGCACGGCTCTGGTGGGTGGTGTAAGGCTCCAATTTTTTCATTCCTCTGCTCGGTGTGAATTCATGCCCACACAAATTCTCACTCTGGCCCGGAGGGCTCTGACTTTTAGCCACGAGGTGGGGTGAGCAGCTAAATTCCTGAGCTGAGCATGTGCGCAGGCAATGCAAGGCAGACCACCACGGAGTCGGGGTTTGCCAAGCTAAATCACTAGAAAAAAATTCCTTCTCAGCTTCAGCCTTTGCCACTTGATCCGCGGAAATGTGCAGCTTTAAACCCCAAGTTTCCAAAACAAATGCGCACGGCGCAAGCGAATAACACAAAAGCAGCAGGGGCAGAGGGCTGAGCTGCCGGAGGGGCTGCGGGCCCTGGGATTGCTGCAATCCCACTCCGAGATCAGCCCCATTCCGTGGCTGGACGACAGGAAGAACCGGGCAAAAACCAGGCTGCGAGCGACTCGGTAGTGAAATAGTTATCTCGACTGGCTTTCTCGGTAACTCTTGGAAAGTCCCCGAAATGACGTTTCTAACTAACAATTAAAATGGGTTTAATTATAGAGAGGCTCAGAGCCCTGGGAACAAGCACCATCTACAGAACGAGTAAACAACTGCAGAAAATAATAGGCTGTTCCCTCCCCTGTCTACTCCTCACTTCTGGCCGAGGCGAGAGGGGGGGAAAAAGAAACTATAAAAAGAAGGAAATTCGAGGAACCTGATTGCTCTCCTTAAGGAAATAATAATAATAATGATCATTTAAAAAAAAACAAAAAACAAAAAAAAACAACAAAAAACTGGAATAGCTCAAGCCTGTGGGCATTTCTCTCAGTTAGTTATTTTGGTTGTTCTTGAAGACCAAAGGAGGGGAAAAAGATCAGCCGCCAGGGCAAAGTCCAGATGCCGCGACTCCAAAGCAAACAGAGGAGGAAGTGGATCATTTGTTTGAAGTTTTCGGTGCGACGGCCGCTCGGGTCAGCGCTCTGCAGCCCAAGGCAGGGGTTTCTGTTCTCCCAGCCAAGCCTGAGTGCAGGGAAGGAGGAAGAGCCCGCAGTTCCCGGGCAGGGCCCCCCTCGCCCGCCTGCGTGGGGAAGAGGGCCCAGATGCCATTGCTCAGCCTGGGATGAAACGCCCGCTGAAGTTGCAGCTGGGGCGAGCCTGGGCTCAGCTGGGACTAAGGGGGATAACTGGGCAGAGACTGAGCGCTGAGGCGCCCTGGTTTTGACAAGCCTTCAACAGTTGGGCTCATTTTTATTTTTATACAGAAACTGCCACCACTGTCCCCCCTCGTCTCTGACATACCGATATCAGTATGAATCATTGAATCATACTTTCCTTGCTAAAACTTAGAACAGATTACTTGCTTAGAGACCTTATTTTCTTTACTTTTCAGTTTTACAGTGTTGAGTCCTGGGACTGGGAGAAAAGGCAGGATTTATCAAACACCGTTTTAAAGGGCAGACACAAGTATTTTAACAACTTACATTACTGGGGATGTGAGCTATTTCCCCTTGCAGAGCCTGCCAGGTTTCAGTAAAAATTTGAAAGGAGTAAGGCTCCGAGGGAGGGGCGGCGGC